>APFE030578515.1:0-53212 GCA_000404065.3 Pinus taeda
CCAAAAAAAAATTCATTTGTTAATCTCCTTGATCCATGACCTCCCCCTCTAGTAGATCCATGAGACTCGATTGATGTTCACCTCGAAGAATCAAGTGGAAAATTCTCATCCATGATATTGATATCTATAAACATATAGATGTATGATCTTTGAAAAGTTATCTTGAATGCATTTACAATCGTTTTAAAATTGTTATTTAAAAAGATCAAGAATTCAAAAAATTGATGTGACCCTTGAAGTTACCTCATGCATTTAATTGTTATGTAACCCTTGAAGTTACATCATGCATTTAAAAATCTTAAAATTTGTAGTTAAAAGGATCAAGAATTTAGAAAATTGATGTACAACCCTTGAAATTACATCATGCATTTAAAAATAAAATTATTTGGTACGTAAATTCTTCATTTAAAATGTACTCAAGACTAAAAACACAAATGTTGAAGTGCACATTTCGGAAATTAAACACAAAATTTTCTAGAACATGTCAAGTTCACCAAGTTGTGCTTACATAGTGGGGGCACACTTATTATAGAATTGAAAAAAACACATGGTCATTGAAAACAACACATTTATAACTAAAAAACACACACATATCAAAGATATGTTACAATGTCCATCAATAAATTTTGATGGAGAGCTTCTTAACACTAACTCATCTTTCACACACAAATCTTGAATTGGTATTGCCCTATACAATAGATCACTAGACATCCTATTAACATTTGCACAATGTTTTATGTTAAATGATTGAAATCGTCTAACAATGTTTTTTGTTTCTCCATGCAATTGTTTTAACCTCTCCTTTTTGACTTGGTACACATCTTCATCTGGTTGCAGACAAGTTCGGGATTGGTGAAGACTACAATTCCATTGGATCTATACTCCCTCGTTGTTCTTAAGCCTTTTATCAATGCAATATAATATGCTTCATTGTTTATTGTTATTCCAGGTACATTCTTTTTCATTTGGAGGACTTTGTTTGTCACAATATTGCATAGCACATAAGTAATCATTGTTTGCTCATAACAAGAAATTTCTATCTATAATGTCTATTTTTCAACCATGTTTAATGGGTTTTCTGATCCCTGAAAAAAAACAAATCAAATAAAATGAATAATATATTTATTTATTGAAAATGTCTTAGTTTAAGGGAGAATGATAATGAATAAATATCTATTGTGATTGAATACTGGAATACTACAATGATAAATAACCTAGTTTCAAGATCATCTTCTATGTTATCCTTCGAAATTTATACATGTGATTGCTAGTTTCATTAAATAAATTCAATAAAATAAATAATTAAGCCGATAGGCCTTCCTTTTGAATCAGTTTAGTCATCAACACTTCTATTCTCTGATTGACATGTGGCATACTCTGATCTGATTGACATGTGTCCATCGCACTGTAATTTGACACCTGTCTCTCTTGTGGATTTCCTTTTAATTTGGCACCTGTCTTTCTTGGGCTCCCGCACCTCAGTATTCCTTCAAAAGTGGATTGTCTGTACTTGCTTCCCCGTTTTCCGCAACCACCAATACACATGTTGTTTCACTAGCTACAGGAGGGTGTTCATAATGTTGATTTATTTTTGTGGTGCACGACCAACAAATTTTCCTGCGCGCATGATGACTATTATCCCTTGTTCAGTTAAGGTAGGCAAATGTAATCAACCATGGTTATTTGATTTGATGTTTTATTGCGAGGTTGGTTTTATTTACTGTGCAAACAAATATTTACCGACTGTAATCAATATATGTACAACCACATTACAGGAAGCTTATTATTGTGGTAAAATTGAATGCAAACTTGAGAAATGTGATGTTTACACTGTTAATTTTCATTGTATAGTTTTTGGATGTATTTCAAATGCTTATGCTGATGAACATTGAATTTATTATTTTTTAACAGTACATCAGCAAACATAAGTCTGGTGTCATTGTTCAATTAATCATTTGTGACCAAAACTGTTGAAGCATAAACCAACTTCATTAGACATGATAATCAATATTTTGCTACAAATATAGTACTAGCATATTCCTACTTAACCTTCAAAACAAGTATGATCTGTTATATTTTTCTTTTCTCCTAGGTTCAAGAAAGTTTTTCGTTCTCTATTGCTTTAGCGTGGAAGGATTCTGCTCCCGAGTCTGAAGATGGAACTTTAGAGCAACGACAAACCAAAATTGTGTTCCCTAGAGGCAACACATTGCCAAATACAAAGGTTTTTACATTCTTAAAGTCTGGGACCTTCACAGTAGACATTTTATATGAAGATGTGAACCAAGTTCGGGCGCCTGCACTGATAAGTTCATACATGGTATGGTATTTTATGCCAAAGAATAAGATGTTTTCATTTTCATACAAAATTCTCAGAATTGAAATCTCTAAAACATATTGTGGACTGGCAATGTAGCATTAACAGGGATTTATTTGTAGCACTAAAACAATGTTGGGTATCATTGGATTGTAAATTTGTCTATTTTTTATGAAAAGAGTCACGATTTTTTAATATTTAATTTTGTTTATTTTAAATATGTAATACATTGAATCAATTTCCTAATACATGCATATATTGAGATTCTGTTCTCCTTTTTATTCCAGTTGCCATTCTGAGAAATTGCAAATTGAGATTATTTGATGAGTTGAAATTGTGGAGTGAGAAAAAATTGCCAATCATTGAAACTCTTATGTTTTTGCAAATTGGTCCTTTTCAGACTTCAAAAGTTGAAAAGGCTAAGCTGAAAGTAAGAGTCTAGTTGGATAAGCATGGAATAGTTTCGATTGATTCTGCAACTGTAAGTAGTGACGGGTTTCATATATGATTTTTATATTTTATTTATAATATGAGTTGTGTACTTGAAAAATCGGAAGCTCAGTTCTACTGGGATGAGAACAATTTTTGTATCCTGCATATGATTGGGGAAGAAGAAATAGAAGTCCTTGTTTCTAATGTGAAAGAAGGATCAAATGACGAGAAAGAGACCACTGCAATGGATACATATGATGCACAAAACAATGGTACATCTGCAGTTTGTGACAATGTTGATATTAATATGCAGGATGCCAAAAATGTTGTTGGACATACAACAGCTGGAACTGCCATTGGTGCGGAAAATGGGATTCTTGAGGCAGAGGATAAAGCTTCCCAGATGGAGACTGATGCCAAGGTACATCCTTCTCTTGCTTTTTCCAATTTTCTTATCGAAAGAATGGTTTGTGGTAAATTTTCTGGCTCCAAACAAAACAAATTTGATATAAAGATCTAAGATTGACCTGGTTATCTCCATGATTAACTGATTGTATAGCTCCAGGAATGGTGGGAGCCATACCTAATTGAAAAGTAATGTTATCTAAATGCATTTTAAGTAATTGCAAGAGGATGCAATTATTGTTAGTCTGTAATGAAAACACATTTTCAGTTTTATTCTGGATGGACCAAAAATCAAACAACCATGTATTGTAGCAGCAAACATTTACTATCAGCAATTAGAAATTAATCAGTACTCTTGGCCAAGACTGGGTGTAAATTTGACAGGATTCGTGCTAAGTTCCATGGTTGCAAACATATGGCTCCTATACACAATTGTACTGACAACTAGAGTGAAAGACCTGACTACATCTGTTAACTGTAACATTGCCGAACTATGCCTGTCTGTAAGTGTTAACCAAGATTTTAAATTGTTCCTTGATTGTTTATAAGCAAGATTGCTCCAATCATATTATTCTTACATTCATTTCTTGGGAGTCAAAATATTTAACTTATATATTTTCAATAATTCTTTTTATTATAATAAATAGTATTTCTTTAATATAAATTTTATGTGAAATGTGATGAACGTTAATTATTAATTTTAGTTTTGAAAAGATAAAATAAATATATTTAATTTATAATTTTTATAATTTTTTTTAATAAATTTGTTTTTCGGGAAAGTTTTCAAAAAACTTAAAACTTTAATAATTCCATTTCTCAGATTGTTGGGTGGGGGCTTTAAAAGTATGGACGATAGTCTTGAAAATTGTTGATTAGGTTTAATTCTTTTTGTCTATATTTAATTTTATAATTATTCTCTTAACAATTTTTTTTTCGTAATTAATCTTTAAAATGAAATATTATAAATAAAAGATTTCTTTAATACATGATACAAATATTGAATTTAGTTTTACATCTTATGTAAAATAATGTAAAACAATAACTAGTAGACGAGTGAAAATATTTTTTAGACTTAATTTACAGTGCATATGAGATTGCATGTATGATGTGTAGACAATCCCTCAAGAAACCTAGTGATAGATTTAACTTCCAGTGCATATGAGATGGCATATATGATGTGTAGAAGGTTCCTCAAGAAGTCTCGTGATAGACTTAACTTACAGTGCATATGAGATCAAGAAGCCATCAATGATTAATAACATTGTGGAAAATGCAAAGGAAGCAATTCATCTTAGATGGAGCTTTTTTTTAGATCACACACTTCAACATAGAAATACTAACATTTCCTTTTGCACTATTTTTATTTCCTCTTAATTAAAAATGGTTTGCAAGGCAATAGAATAGATAATGTGCCATTATGACCTACTTTGCTATGTTCTATGAATTATGGAATCAATGACATTTTCCATACCCTAATAGTATACTTTTCAGTTGTATATTTGTTCCATAAATATGAAGGCAAGCTAAATTGCATAACCATTAACAATAGCGTTACCTTAATAGTATACTTTGATTTATTATATTTGTTGCATAAATATAAAGGAAAGTTAGGTTCCCTTTACTAATTGAAGTAATAGAAGTATTTTGGAAGCTATATAAATTGGATTTGTTTTCAAATATGTTTTTTTCTCACTAAGATGCTTATGCAAAATTGTTAAAATAGTATTTTCCATGATAGATCAATTATTGACTTCAATTCTTAGGGTAATAATGTCCAAATACTTATTTCTATGTATGGAAATTTTCTATAAATTAAAATAATAATTTTCCATCACAAATATTATTACAAAGCTAATGCTTACTGAATTAATGTCCAAGATTTGTTTCTATGTTTAGCAATTATATGGACTTACAATTCCTTTCTACTCTTGAATATAAAATAAATTTTTTATAAAAATTTATTATATATATATTATTATTATTATATTAAAAATCGTAATTCAATGTGGAGAGAACTTTATGCTTTACATAAAAATTTGTGGAGACAATTACTGCTTTACATTGAAAATAAAAATTTAGATGAATATGCAAAGATGTCAAATTAGAATGAACTCTCCATCGTTTACAATTGAATGGAAAAACACTAATTACAATTCAATATAGAAAAACTACACGTGGTTAATTGAATTTTACTTGACTATCTCAATTCTTGGGAACCTATAATTAAATATGAATGCAATGTCTTTGCATAGTGATTTGATTCCTAGATGCATATTTTCTAACCTTTGAATTTGAACTTTTAACGTTTTACAAGAAGCCATATATTAGCAATACAATTTTTAACCACATTATAATTTCTTGTTTCTTATAAATGTGTTTGCATGCATAAATGGATCTATGACACACAATTTAATTTAATTTGGTTGATTTTTAGAATGCATTGGCATTTTGAGTGTCTAGTACTTAATGTTTCAGCTTGCAGTTGTAATGACATTCTAGAATGCATGCTTTTGTTAACAAACTTTGATATACTTACAAATTATAAACTTAGTAAAAATATAAACAAAAAAAATAAATTTAATGTTTGAATTGTTATTGTTTGATTATGAAAATTAAAATACATGTTTTTCAATTTAAAAATTCTATCGGCCTCCCTTTGTACCTTTTGGGGCAATTGCTAGTATATGTATCTATTGCAAATGCCTTTGGTTATGGGAGAACGACAATAATTAAATATGTATTGTTGATTTAATAATGGAATACTACAAGGATTTAACCTAGTTTCAGGATAATCTTCTATGTTATCCTTCAGAACTTATACATGTCATTTATAGTTTCAACAAGCAAATTCAATAAAAATAAATATATATTTTATGTATTACAAATGCCTTTGGTCATGGGAGAATGATAATAATTAAATACCTATTGTGATTAAATAATGGAATACAACAAGGATTTAGCCTAGTTTAAGGATCATATTCTATGTTATCCTTCGGAAGTTATACATGTGATTGATAGTTTCATCAAGCAAATTCAATAAAATAAGAAATATATTTATTTATTACAAATTGCCTTTAGTTATGGGAGAATGATAATAATTAAATATATATTGTGATTGAATAATGGAATACTACAAGGATTTAGCCTAGTTTCAAAATCATCTTCTATGTTCTTCTGAATTTATACATGCATGATTGAGATTATTTCATCAATCAATTATAAATTATGATGTTAGAAATTTATTGATTTTAGGAACTGGGTTCCTATAAAATCACTGTATCAAATATTATAAATGCAACAATTACACTGCACCATTAAAATGATTGGTTTTTCAATGTTTATTTAGTTGCAGTGAAGTATAAATAATATTCAATTGAATTGAGGATTTTGCACATATTTTTGTGGACTCTGCTAAACTAGAATTGTGTTACTTTGTTTAGTTGATTAAAGTACTATTTAAATCATGTTATTTTATTAAGTTATTTTAGATGTGTCATTTTGCACGGTTAAACAATGCTTCTGCGGGGACTTATTTTGTATTTCTCAATAGAAAGATGCAACCAAGAAGGAAAAAATCTTGAGATTGTAATTTGTATTTCTTAATAGAAGAATGCAACGAGGAAGGAAAAAATATTGAGATTGTAATTGGTCAAAGATTAATATCTCTTGAGAGACAGCCAAATGAGTTACTAGGCTTCAAAGAGTTCAATTTTATCTTTTGTTTTTAATGTTTAAGGTGTTTAACTGTAATCCTTGAATATTTTATTGTTTGAATGGAAGAAATATTTTTTATAATACTTCGAATCCATTTTGAATGGTTGGAAATGAGTATTATGAGCCTCCAAATACATATGGAACATCATGCCTTATAACTAAACAAAAAAGCTTTCCCATTTAATTCGTGCAAATCCGATTCCAAAAGCATCACCTTTCTAAGCATATTTATTAGTTCTTTTTAAGCAATTCAAACCATTCTAAAGGTTGAAAGTCGAAACTCATACAAATCAGATGAGGCACATGTTATTTAACATTTTATTTTAATGAAAGAGCAAAATGCTATGTATGTGTATCAGTACAAGAGCAGGCAAGTGTATCAAGAATGGTATTGTTGCACAGGCAAGTAGCAAGCCAAGTATTTGCAATACCTCATGTACCTAGGTATCTCTTTGCCTAAGATGCGAAGGTGCAAGCCTAAAAACAGAAGGTATAGGATCACAATAAATATCAATGGAATGAGGCCCCCATTTAAATTTTTTAATGTCTTCCTTGTGTATGCTAATGACATGTTTTACTATTGTTCCTAAACTTTGCTTACTAATGAATTCTATCTGATATAATATGTTATGCATCCAAATATATGATAGTACTAGTTATGATTGTTTTGTTGGTTATTGTGTGAATTGATGAGAATTGTGTTATGATGGATAAATCGTTGGTGCAATAGTTAGGGGAAGTGATGCATATGAAGTTAAATGTCAGTTGGGACATCCATGTTGTGCAAGCCTTATATAACATTCAGTATTTGCATAACGCTTTAGGTGACACCTTCCCCTTCCTAAGGATTAAATATGTTAGTGCTTAGACTATAATGGACCACCTTTGTTGTAAGCTTATGTAAACCTTGTTCTAAAATGATCCAATAATGGGATCAATCATTTGGCACACATTGTGTAATCCAAATTAATTGTTTATGTCATCATGATCTTAAACAAAAGAGTATTGTCCATACCGATGCTAGAAGAGAGCGAGAACAACTCGATGGCCGACATCCATGTCAACAAGATTTTTTTAACCTATAGGATCACAATGAATATCAATGGAATGAGGCCCCCATTTAAATTTTGTATTGTCTTCCTTGTGTATGGTAATGACATGTTTTACTATTGTTCCTAAACTTTGCTTACTAAAGGATTCTATCTGATATAATATGTTGTGCATCCAAATAGATGATAGTACTAGTTATGGTTGTTTTGTTGGTTATTGTGTGAATTGATGAAAATTGTGCTATGATTGGTGCAATAGTTAGGGGAAGTGATGCATATGAATTTAAATGTCATTTTGTACATCCATGTTGTGCAAGCCTTATATAACATTTAGTATTTGCATAACGCTTCAGGTGACACCTTCCCCTTCTTAAGGATTAAATATGTTAGTGCTTAGACTATAATGGACCACCTTTGTTGTAAGCCTATGTAAGCCTTGTTCTAGAAATGAGGCAATAATGGGATCAACCATTTGGCACACATTGTGTAATCCAAATTAAATTTTTATGTCATCATGATCTTAAACACAAGAGTATTGTCCACACCCATGATAGAAGAGAGCGAGAACAGCTCAATGGCCAACATCCATGTCAACGAGATTTTTTAACCTATTGTGTATCAAATGAAGGAAGAGAGAAGCTAACGAATTGAGAAATGGTTTACCATGTTGTTGGTGGTATACTTGAGTAGGTCATGGGCAACCATGGCACCCAGCATATAGTTTATCCAATAGAAAATACCTCTTATAAGGGTGATGTGCCCACCAAGGAAACCTCATGAAATTCAATAATTGACCTCAATATGTCATAAGTTCAAGAATTGGCCTCCATGTGTCATAACTATATAGATTTGTATCTTCAAATAGTTCATTAATATCACTTCCATTTTGTTTAATGCTCCCATGCTCCTTCATATTCAAAAATGATAATTTTTTGTCACATTCTTCTAGACCTTGAGATATAAGAGCAATGCTCTAGTTTAATTTGCTACCATTATTATCTTCATCTACTTGGTTAAAGCATACCTCTTTTGAAATCAATATTATCAATTTTTATTTGCCAATTCAACCTAGAACTAAGTCCCTTTGTTTCACTTAACAACATAATGCTTTGAATGGAAGAAATGTGGACTAATCTCTAACATAAAAGTAGGTAATAGAGTGACCTTTTGCAGTAAGTGTTTTGGAGCATGCCATGACAAAAAGCCATATTTGTTAAACCACAATGAATCTCACACAGTTAAAAAAAGTAAAAAATTCAACCTTCATGCATAAGAAACAGATTTTATACACTAAACATTGGAAACGTTGCAGAAATAACAGAAGATACCATGATCAAATGTTAAACTAAGGAAGGACCTTGACTAATTGATGTGTATATTTCAACGTAAAGAGATATGTTTGGAAAGAAACATGAATTTTTAGAATGTTTCAACATCCTATCATGTTCGTTGCATATGACAACAAATTATATTTAAAAAACCAAACTCCGTCATGCCACACACCACATGTGGACCTTGTGGTGTTGTTGCACTAGTTCAAAAAAATTGGGAAAACAATCCAGTATGGTGCAGAGATCAATGCCTATGTAGAGAAACAAAAGATGAAGAAGCTGACTAGAGTGAAGAGCAAGGAGCTTCTCCTTTCGATCATGAACTCTGAGATTTCTTTAAAGCTTTGTCATGCATATGTCTATGTACACATGGTGGATGTTTGTCAGGGTTAATTATGTAAACAGTTCAAAGATGAAAGGCTTTATTATTGATATTAGAGAAGGATCTTGGGAGCTCTAGGAAGGTGAAAATGGCAACTAGGGTTTAGTGATGGTGCATGGGTCTTTTACAGTGTTTAACCGTCTTGGTGGGATAGGGCTTTCTCTGTCCTTGCACTAAAACTCATGGGCGCTCGGGTTTCGGACTGCACCCAACTCTTTTTCATTTGGCCTCCTAGTTTTTTTACTATTCTGATAGTTTTTATTTGGCGTTTACAGGGTTTTCTTTGGTCCTTCTTTCATTTTCCTTATTTCCGCGAAGACTAACCTTTTATTGCGGGTTCCGCCTTTTTCCTGCGGTTATCTTGGGCTCCTCCTTATCCACAAGCAATTTTTTTTATGTTTTCCGGTTTTCGTTAACCTTTATTCCCCCTAGGGGGTTCTCTTGGTCCCCCACTGACTCTCCCTTTGGCAGCTGTCAGCTTGGCAGGGTTTTTTATAGTCGGTTATGGAGGCTAACGTTTTCTCCGCGATTTCTTGGGAACATTCGCCGATTTGGCCTCAGACCAGTACGTCTGTGGATGACTTTCTTACCTTCGAGCAGGAACTAGCTTCTGAAGTGGAAGCCCTTCCCCCTCTCTCTTAGCAGCACATCCCCTCCATTTTGGTTGCTCCTGAAGCAGCGGCGATTTGTGATTTTGTTGGCCCTCTTCCACTTAGGGCACCTTTCTCGCGAGATTGGGAAGGCAGTGCGTCTGGCTCTCAGGCTCTCGAGCATAGCATAGGACCACAATTTGAGAGGCATGCATTAAACAAACCCTCGGTGGGGTCCCATATTGTTCCTAATAGCAGTGCTTTGATTTCTACAGCGCCTCTAGAGCAGGAACCCTTCCTCAGGGCAATTTCTCAGATATTGGCATTATTTCAGGTTTCTTCGATGACTTATAGGATAAAGGACCTATACCCGTGAAAGAACAGGCAGCGGCTGGGGACGACCCGATGGATAGGACGGTGACAGCATTAAACAAGGGATCTTCAGGGCCCGCTAAAAGGAAGAAACTCCTTCCCTCGTGCAGCAACGAGCTCTTCTTGAAACTTACTGAAGACACACCTTTCAGTGAGGCTATGGACTTGGCAGAAAGGGTTTTGGTTGGTCGGGTGTGGGGCAAGCACTATAGTGTGGAACGTTTTCAGAAGCGGACGATGGAGATCTAGGGAAATCACCTTTCAGAACCCCCTCACATCCAGACCTTTGTGAGGGGTTGGTTTTCCCTCCAGTTCAAGACCATTGCCCAAACTAATTGGGTCATTTCGACTATTTGGCACATTGACCAGGCATCGGTCCTCCTTCATAGATGGACCCCGATGTTCGACCCTAAGACTGAAAAGGCGGGGACTAGACCAGTTTGGGTTCGTCTTCTAGGTCTTCCTGTACATTTCTGGTCGGAGCAGATTTTTCGACAGATTGGGAATGCCATGGGCAAATTCATCACATATGACGAATCTTATATCTCCACAGGCAAAATGGCATATGCCAGGATTTCAATTCACTTGGACCTCTCAGGTGGACTCCCAGAATACATCAACATCCAATGGAGGAACTCGACTCAGAGACAAATGCTGGATTACGAGGGGGTTCCCTTCAGGTGCAGACGCTGCCACAAGGTGGGGTACCTTTCAAAGACTACCCACTAAACAAGTGGAATATTAGGCATTCAAAGAGGCTTTCGCCCGAAGTTTCGCTAGTTCATGACACCCTGTCTCAGGGTGACCCCGCTAGAGATGCTTTGCCTCAAGCCACCGTGAAACTTCACCATCTTTCTACTCCTCTCTCTGGAGGCACTGGCACTATTTCGAGTCCGGATCAACGTTCAACGGAGTTGGCAGATTACACTCCAAGGAAGTGTGGCCATCCGCCGCTTCGGCCTCCTCCACCGGCCCCTGGTTCAGCTGTGACAGCCTCGGGTGGCTCCTTTTCATCAGTTATGCCTTCCTCTCCCTTACCCTCCTCAAATTGCTTGCTTGATATGCATAAAAATTTATCTAATCAATTTTTGAGTTTGGGTACTGATGCAATTCTGGAGTCCCCTGTACCTTGCACTTGCACCATCTCCCCTCCCCTCACAGTTTTCGCCCCCACACCCCCTGTCTTGCTTTGTTCCACCCCCCGTTGACCTCGACCTCATTGGTGGAGTCTTCTGCCCCTCGATACCTCACCTAGTCTCGCACGAGGCTTTCATCTTTGGACCAGGTTGGACTGGACATCCTCCACCATCCCTCGGCTACCAAACCCTCCCGAGGCCATCCTTCTTATCTAAGAATTGCACAAGCTCAAGCGGATGTTGATATTGCTTTAGGAAAACAAGCCACCATTACTGGGGTTCTTAGAGCAAGAACAACCCTACTTGAACCCCCTCCATGAAGATTCTCTCTTTCAATTGTCATGGGCTTGCTAGGCCCGAGAAAAAACTAGCACTCCGTCGGCTCCTCTCTGCCGACTCTTTGGATATCATTTTCCTCCAGGAGACCTTGGGACTCTCCAGTGATATTGTGAGAACTCTGGAACTCTTTCTTCCAAGATGGAATTTCACCAGTTTGGATGCTCTCGGCCGTTCTGGAGGTATGATTTTAGGTTATAATCATCGTTCTATTAAAGTGACCAACAGCTGGGGTGGGAGAGGTTTTATTGGGGTCAATGTTCACTCTGCAGAATTGGGGATCCCGCTCAGCATTGCCAATATATATGGTCCCTGCCTGAATCGCCCTGCTTTCTGGGACCACCTTCTGGATTCAGAGAAATTCTCTGCTGGTAACTTGATTGTAGGTGGGGACCTAAATTTTTCCATTGGTTTCACTGAATCTTGGGGTTAGTGGGCCCAATCGGACCCTCTCTCCGACTACTTCTCGTCTATCCTGGAACTTCACCATCTGATAGACATCCCTGTTGCAAAGTTACACGCCACTTGGAGAAATAATCAGGTGGGTGAATATGGCCTGGCTAGGAGGTTGGATCGTTTCCTGGTAAAGGAACATATCCTGGATTTGGGCCACAATTTTCATCAATGGGTGGGCTCAGGAGGGCTTTCGTATCATCGGCCAATTTACATGGAGATTGGGCGGGGAAGTGACAAGCCGAAGGGTCCTTTCAAGTTCGTTTCTACCTGGTTAAATGACGCTTCTTATATCAGCATGATCACAGATTTTTGGAAAACAAACCCTCCAGGGGTTGGTAGCTCGTTTACTTCTGGTTTTATCATTAACTTAATGGAACTAAGGAAATTGTCTAAAAGCTGGGCCCATCAAAAAAGACTACAGGATGATCTTGCACTGAAACATATTGAGAATGAACTGGAGTTCTTTGAAAAAGAACAAGGGGGACTTTACAGCTCGGAGGAGCACAAGAATCATATCTCATCCCTCTTCTCGGCTCGAGGTAAAATCCTAAAGGAGAAAGAAGACAAATGGAGAATAAGGAGTAAGGCCATCTGGATCCAAGAAGGCGATGCAAACACAAAATTCTTTAATAATTTTGCAAACGGGCAGAAAGCTGTCAATACAATCTGGCAAATGCAAGATGCTCAGAGAAGGAAAACACATACATTCCCCCAACTCGCTGCTCTCGCTACCTCCCATTTCAAACAAGTCTACAGGGACCCAGGGGAGATTAATTTGGTTGAGATTATCAGGGTGGCACAAATTTTCCCCCGTTATGTCAATAAGGAAGATGAGGAGGTTCTGATTCAGGAGGTTACTCTGGGGGAACTGGAGGATACCTTAAAAGGTTTCAGTAAGGACAAGAGCCCTGGTCCTGATGGATGGACCAACAAATTTTACCTGGCTTTTTTTGAACTGATTGGACAGGATCTGCTTAGAGTGGTGGAGGAATCTAGAGTTTCAGGTCAGATGGAAGCTGCTATCTCTTCCACTTTCATTGCTCTGATCCCGAAGGCAGACAACTCGTCCACTTTCATTGATTTTCGCCCTATTTCACTTTGTAACTGTCTATATAAGATTATAGCTAAAATTATTGCTAACAGACTGAAGCCCATCTTATCTAATCATATCTTACCTGAACAATTTGCTTTCCTGAAGGATAGGCAAATACATGAAGCGATTGGAACGACTCAGGAGGTTTTACACTCTCTTCACTACAGGAAGGGCAAACTTATGATCATGAAGGTGGATTTATCTAAAGCTTTTGACCAGGGGAACTGGTTATACTTGAGAATGTTGCTTTCTCACCTTGGTTTCCCTTACATTTTCATAAAATGGATCATGGGATGTATTTCTAACATTCATTTCAGTGTTTTGGTCAATGGGAGTGCATCCCCTTTTTTCTTGTCGACTCGAGGACTTAGAAAGGGGTGTCCTCTCTCCCCTCTTCTTTTCCTCTTAATCATTATAGGCCTTGGTCGGTTAATCACGGAAGAGCACTGGAGAGGTAGATTTTCTGGCATTAAGATCACAGAGGACTGCACGCTCACTCACTTACTTTTCATCGATGATGTGCTGTTTTTCCTCAACGGAAGTGTGGGCGATATTACTACACTCAGAGATATTTTTTCTCTTTTTTAACTAACCATAGGTATGATCATCAATGAAGGAAAATCCTCTTTGTCGGTTGCGGCTTGCACTCAGCATGAAATTCATTATGAACTCCAAAGATTCAATTTTAGCTTGCTGGCTCTGGAGGAGGCGCTGAAATATCTGGGATATAAGCTAAAGCCAATTGGTTATAAGATTGCGGACTGGACTTGGCTCATTGCTAAGTTGGAAAAGTGGCTAAATACTTGGTTTTTTAGATTTTTTTCCCGTGCAGGCTGCTTGACTCTCATTAAGAGTGTTCTTGAAGCAACCCCTGTATATTGGATGTCACTTGCCTGGATTCCCAGGGGCATTTTGACAAGAATACAAAATCTTTGCTGCAGATTCTTATGGCGGGGCAAACAGCGGGGTAGAATTTTTGCTTGGGTCAAATGGGATGTCCTCACTCTTCCTAAAAAATGGGGTGGCTGGGGACTTAAAAAGTTTGATGACTTCTCCACAACCCTGGCTGCAAAACTCGGTTGGCAGTTGGTTGCTTTGGACAACCTTTGGACCAGAGTCATCTACTCTAAATATATTGTCCCCACTCATGTACTGGAATGGATTGGTAGACCGGCCAGGCTCTGCAAAGTCATTTTGATTATCTGGAAGGCTGTCCTGAAGGCTTTGGATCCCATTCGTGCAGGCATCACCTGGAGAATAAAATCAGGGAACAAGGTTCGCTTAGGTATTGACCGGTGGATCGACTACGGAAATATGCACAGACTACCGGCCGAACTCTTATTGTACCTGAGGGAACAACACATCACCCACCTTGAACACATAGCCAATGAATTCAACACTACTTTCCTTCAACAGGCTTGGAAATCTGACCTTCAGCTCAACATTCCCCCTCCTTGGCAGCAACACTGGAGGAACTTCATACAAGCTCTGCTTGAAGCTCATATCAGGCTGACGGGGGGTGATGATGAGATCATCTGGGCGCTGGCAAAATTAGGGAGATACACACCAAAGGCAGGGTACACTGTTTTGGCAGAGCCGCGTAAGCCCCCCGTGCTGCAAAAGTGGTGGAAACACCTCTGGAAACTCAAGACGCCTCCTTGATCCACACTTTTATTGTGGTGCATCCTCCGCAACAGAATTCCAACGAGGGACAATCTGATGAAGCGTTCCTTTACGGGCCCTCACTGGTGTCTTTTCTACAAAGGGGAGGGTGAATCTGCTTCCCACATCTTCCTTAACTGCCTGATCATTCACCACTTCTGGAACCTTGTTTCATCTATCATTCCATCTCCTTTCACCTGGATTCAGGGCACCCTGGACGCGGCCTGGAACGATTGGTATACTTCTGTTTCACCCCCCCCCCCCCAAATTGCGGAATCTTCCCTTATTGTTCTGTTGGGTTGTTTGGATCGCCCGTAATCAGCTCATATTTCAAAATCCCCCCCCCCCGGGGGCCTATCATGGCAGCCATGATCAAAGCTAATTTTGACCTCATCCCAGATAACCCCCCTACTTCTCGCCCCCGCATCATCTCCCTGGAACTTATTAACCCCTCCCAGCCCTGGGATTTTTTCGACGGGGCTGCACAAGATATTGGGTGTGGGGGGGAGCTATCCTTCACCTTTCTGAGAGTCACTCTTTCAAGCTTTCCATGGGTCTGGGGGGGGGGCACATATAATTTTGCTTAACTTTCAGTAGCCTACTACATCATCAGATTTGCATCAGAAAAGAACTTCCAATCTCTTCAATTGTTTG
Organism: Pinus taeda; assembly: GCA_000404065.3. Lineage (NCBI taxonomy): Eukaryota > Viridiplantae > Streptophyta > Pinopsida > Pinales > Pinaceae > Pinus > Pinus taeda. Next base: position 15,930 of record APFE030578515.1, read on the forward strand.
GTGACTCTATGATTGTCTACGACTGGCTGAATAAACGTACCTGCTATTGGTCTTTTTCATTAAGACACATACTGGATGAAGCATTAAGAATGATCTCCAATTTTGACTCTTTCTCATGCAATCACATCTACAGGGAGCTTAACACTGAGGCTGATTGCCTTTCCAAAGAAGGCGCGAACAGGGGGCAAGGCAACTGGCTGATTTTGGAGCAGATCGATGGAGCTAGTTACCAGTATTATCATAGACCATTTATGGACATAATGGTCTAATTTTGGACAATTTTTTTATCAGATTTGTACATATTATTTCTACTATGCTGTTTATATACTGTTTCAGGGGCCAATAGATTTGGCTCTATCACTCTATTTTGGTATTATCCCCCTGCATGGACCAGATAATACATATTTTAACTGTTTATGACACTTTTATATTCACATCCTAGACTCTATCGGGTCTACTTCCCATATGTTTTTTTTTGGGAGTAGCTTTTTGATATTTTCATCTTCTGTTCGATGAAAATATTGGCATATGCATATGAATCTATAAAATGTAATTTCTTCCATAAATGAAATTACGAATTTTTCCATGGGAAAAAAGAAAGGCTTTGTTCTTTTGGGTTCAATATCGTAGGGTTGACCTGATGCTTATCTATATCATGAAATTGATCTGTCGGGATTTTATGGTTATGTAATGCGAGCTTTATATATTTATATATATCCTCACTTTATATTGGCTAGCTAATGTCATAGTGATGATAGTAATTATTAAGAAATAATTTAGCATGTATTATAATTTAATAATGTTTGTTCAATTGTCAGTGAAATACTGTGAAACTCTCATAGCTTTGGAGAGATAAATAGTGAAAATCCAATAGCCTTTGTGTGAGGTAATGATACTAGCGCAAAATAATAGTACTTTCCCTTCTTTATATATTTTTAGCAGATCCCACTCCATCAGAGCCAATCGAAAACACAAGATTGGGAGGCTTCTATCTAATCTCTGCACTCGAGCCCTTGTAAGTAGATAATTGGAAAGTATTCCTCACAAGGAATGGATTGGTGGAAATTTTAGTTTTATTTTGAAAATGTGCAAAGGAGCTTCTTATGCTATTTTTTTTTTTTTTTTTTTTAATTTTTCGTTCAGGAGAAGAAGATTTGATGTGCAAAGAAGCTTTGATTATGAAACAAAACTAAGTATGAACTAGTGTAAATTTTATTTTTAAGCTTTGATTATGAAAGGAAACTAAATATGAACTGGTGTAATAGAATAATTGAAGTACAAAATCATAGTGAAATATTAAAAAAAATCATAATCCTTTTGCATTTGTTAATTTGAGAGAATCTCACTTTTTTTGTTGTTGTTTTGGACGAAAATATGCTTTACAAAAAAATAGGAACTTGTTCCAAAAACCACATGGATCTATTTAAGCAGATTTACATGAAAAAATTATGCGAATTTATAGGTTGAGGTATACTAGTCCAGACGAGGAGATTGAAGAGCAGACGAGGTCACTAGAGGAGTGGATGAGGTGGTTGGAGGAGCAGACGAGGTGGTTGGAGGAGTGGACGACGAGCTGGCTGGAGAAGCGACGACGCGCTGGCTGGAGGAGCAACGACGAACTAGTTTGAGGAGCGAAGACGAGCTAGTTAGAGGAGCGATGACAAGCTGGCTCGAGGAGCAATGACGAGCTGCAACTAGTCACGATGAATCCTGCTAAAAAAAAAACAAATAAATAAAACAGATCAATAAATTACAGTAAACTAAAACAAAAATCCGCAAATACATTCGAGCACACCAACTCGGCCACAACACATACACGAAGTTACGAGCATCCAACGAACAAACAAACCAACAATCGAGCAAACAAACTAACAAACAAACAAACAATGCAGAAAATTTTGCAGTAACCTTAAGGTCATCATATATATAAACAATTTTTTGGTTGAAAAATTAATTTGGCCAAAAAAACTTATTGCCAATTTTTTCCACCTCCAGCAAACATTCAGATAAATGGTCGATCGAACATTCATATAATAATTTGAACAAAGAAAAATGAAACATTCGACCGAAAAAATGAGATTAATAATAATACTACAACTAAATAAATAAATAAATATTCGATCGAGAAAAATAAGATTATGATTTTTTTAAAAACATTTCTCACAAAAATGTAACCCAACTTCACATGTTTACCCTTCCATTTGGTTTTCACAAATAAGAAATAACAATGAATTAAGTAAATTTAATCTTGTCATTCAAACACAAAACCACATCAAAAACATAATAATTGCAACAATATGAAAATGAAGCATCAAAATCTAGCCAATCATTTCGAATGATAGTGTATATATTGTTAGCGGGTGCTGGTTGCCAATTTCATTGAATGCACATGGGTAGCCGATGGAAAGTCCAATGTAATGATCGATGTCCATAAAAAAAAATTGATTCTTAATGACTGTGGAACATTACGAGCTACATCTTCAAATCCATTACTAATTAGCGATGCAGTTTCGAAGGTCAAAATGCCTCATGGTTACGATAATCCTCACCAGAACATTATCGTTATAGTTTGGTTTATTTTTGTTTTTTATTTTCTTTTTCGTTTTAATTTAGTTGAATGTTTTTCCTTTGTTATTAACAACTAGTTTTAATTTATCATAATAAATTTAGTTTCTGTTTTTTTTATTTACTTTAATTTAACTTTGTCTTTAAATAGTTTAATACTTAATTTATGTTTAATTTATCTTTGCTTTAAATATTAGGCTTACTTAGAATTTTTAAATTAGATTAATTTTAGTTTCAATATTCTAATTTAGATTTATTTTTTAATTATGCTATTTTATATTTTAATTTTAATTATGGATGTTAGTTATTGGATTATTATTAGAATTAGTTAGTTTAATAGTTCTTCATAAATCATATTTAATTTAAATTAGTTTCTTGTTTGGATTTCACTTAAGAGATATGGGAGAATTTGAAGCATAAGATCAAGGAAGCTAAAGAAACACGGATATGCATTTGAAGGGTTCAAATTCTTTGCAAAAATGATTTTTTTTTTCATTATTGCTCGAAACTAGCACTAAATTGTAGTGTTTGTCGTCCTGAATCCAATGTCTCTTGAATCGCCTCAAACCGACATCGTACTCAAGTTATCACATTCTGAAGTTTTGGCGAAACAACTAAAAAGTCAAACAACAGGGTTGACTAGGTTGCTAACTAGGTAGACAGTGCAGTTGATGTCATGATGACATCAACATACTGATTGGGCATACGACAGATAGGAGGACCAATCTAGATTCACCACGTGTTAGCTCCGTACAGGATAGATTGGTGCAGTTTTATTAGCTGAGGGTACATGGTACGGGCCAATCCAAGGGCACCACGTGGCATTCTAGGAGAGGCCAAAAATTTGTAACGGAGATCGACCAAGCCCACAAGAGTCAAACCCATGACCAGTTGAACAACAACCAATCGCATTACCAACATACCGCACATATGTTTTTATATATATAGTATGCGTCATTTATATTTAAAGAACAGTGGTTTGTATGGTGGCAGGAGGGGATGGGGAACTTGGCCCCAACCCTTGGTTACATGACGCCATAAGACCGGAGGCATCGACGGAGGGGGTAGATTGGGTGGCACTGGTCGAGGTCGGCCCCCGGTCCCATGATTCATAATGTAACCAATGGTCAAGAAAAGAGGCATTGGAGTAGTGGGGGCAAGCAGCGAGCCTCGACCCTCGACCACATGACACTCAATATGATCCTGACCCTGAGCTTAAGGGTTATTGGCAGAATTAAACAGGCGACAAATTTCCCAAATTTCGGTAGGAATCTCGCCGACACCAAGTGAAATTATCACTCTACAGCTGGCACAAAGGTAGAATTCATAGGATGATTAGCCAAAAATTCCAAATTTACATAACAATTAAGAGAACTTGTTTAAGGAGGCATAACTTGCTCATTTTTCAACCTTTTTGAGCTGAAGAAGAGCCTAGATAGGGGTTTTTTAACATTATGAATCCATTCGTAGATTTGAGCATATAATTGAAGAGGCTGAACATTGGAAGCTAGACTCGGAAACGTAGTCCATGAGAGGTGAACTCTATTATAAAATTGTTTTTTTATGTTGTTGTTTATGGTTCATTTTTCTCTGTTTTATTTCTGCAAACTGAGTTTTAAAACACTAAGTTTATGTACTTTTCCAACTTGATCCATTGCCCATAAGACATAAACTTGCTTGCAATTTTGTAAGAAACCTTCAAGTTTTTAATTTCATATCAGTTTGGTATCGGAGAATGGTTGTTTTTAAGGTTTGATTGTTGACAATGCAACAAGAAAATCATGATTTAATTTTGTTCTTGAATTAAATTAGGAATAAAATTGTAATTCCACGTCACAACACAACTTGTACGAGTTAACTAAGTTAATTTGACTTAGTTGGCTTAGTTAATTTGAGTTGAGGATCTAGTTCGAGTCATGTAGAGTGTATCCTACTTTATAGGAGCCCTGATTGAGATTATTTTGAGTTGTAATTAATTAATTCAGATTAAATCAGTTAAAGTCAGTTAAACTAGCTCCAACTGATGGAGGAACTAGTAGGAGGTTAGACAATGGGGTTTTGCTTCATGTGTTCAACCAATTAACTAATAATTCACTCATAAATAACTTATGCATGTCAGATATGAGAGTTACCTAATTGAGATTGGAGTTCAAGGGAAGCGTACTATCAGTTGTATAATCATCTGAATTGTATAGGTGGTGCATGCAGTTAGAGGAAGGCCTATGAGGATTGCACAATTCATATTGAGAAATTTCCCTAATTAATAGGGGGCCAATTACCAAGGAAACAATGCAAGGAAATAGGGTGTTGGGCAAGCAGGAAACTGGTTAAGTATTGGCCTAGGATTGTCTAGGAAGCTGTGAGACAGATAGAGATAGTGCATAGGTTGCTCAAGCTTGAGCAAAGCATTGTAATCTTCTCATATTTTCTGACTAATGCAATATACAGATAGCAGGGGTTTTTAGCTGAGGCTTTCCCCATGAAATCATTGTGTAATGTGTTGATTGAATTCTTTCTCTTGTATGCTTCGTGATTTCTCGATCAATTAATTGTTTCCGCTGATGAGTAGAGTATATTCAAGTCTATTGTTTTAGTAAATTACAATTAGCAATTTGAATCTATAAGGAATTTCTACTTGGAATCAACGCAAAAATCACTCTAGAAGAGGAGAATACGAGTTTGTCTTTTGTAGGTGAAATCGAATTTGTAGTATCATTCTTTAGAGCTAGCAGGATTTCGTTCTACAAATTGAGACTCGAATATTCCCTTGAGGGTAGTTTGAACTATATTTCTTGGAAGGACAGGATGGAGGCAGTGTTGGAAGGTAATGGGATGAAGGAATTCATACACAAAGATATTCCTAAGCCTCCAAAAAAAGATGCTCAAGATCTGGTAGAGTGGAGGAAATGTGTTGCAAAGGCGAGAAGGATAACACTAGAAGGAGTTTGAGATCATATTGTCTCGAACGTCCACGGGAAGGATACACCATGTTAGAGTAGGTTAGTTTTTCTATTGAAAGGTACCTTCGAATTAATTATTTTTTGTTTTAAAGAAGGTCAAAATCATAAATTTGCTTACTATCATGTTTTGACCTATCACTGCTCAAAAGAGTCATCCATAGTTAGGTTACCACTTTGGTCATCAAGGTTGGTCATTGGGAAGGAGTGTCTATTTTTTGCGAATGTTTTGTAACAAATTGTTGAGTCTGGGTATTAGGTGATGATAGGTAGGTAATATGGTCGAAGTGTCAGCTATTGAGGAAAGGATCTCAAAAACATCCTAATCATTAATGTTTTGACCTATACTTTTGCTAAACATTATATTAATCCCTCTACTTATCTCCTTTTTCCCTCATTTCATTCCTTCCCCTCATTCCCTAATGTTTACATTACTCCTATCAATTGTTGTAGGCCTAAACCCTTATTCTTACTTTTACCTAACTACATTTCCCTAGGCCTAAACTATCCCCTTTCCTAACCATCATTACCCACCATGATTGACCCATCGTCCTTTTTCACCCCCGACAAACTTTGGGTATAAAATTTATTTTATCTAAATCCTCCGCCACCCTGCAACATTTGAATAACGTTGTTTCAAGCATGTGAAATTTCATAAGGAACGTGGGTTTCACGTCAATATTGTCACATCAACAGAATAATTTCAAATCACTTTAAAGACCACCAAATTCTTGTATGATTGCTTGCAGGTGATGGACTCGTCCCTCGTCAAGAGAATGATATGAGTGGTTTTATTCCAAAGTAAAGGTCGCAAGGGAGTTCAGAAAGAGCACAGAAGCTTAGGAGTCATAGGGAGGTTTAAAGGTTGTAGAACAGTTTGAGCATGGTGTGGCATTTTTCTGCATAAAGAATGGTTGCATCTCAAGCTAGTCTTCAGCGTACAGTTTGAACATAGAGATTGGAGAGGTAGGGAGTCAGTTAAACTTCTTGTAAATTCTCATTGCTAATTCTCCTGATCGTTGTGCTAAAATCATGTATGTCCTTATTAAAAACCGTGTGTTGTGCACACTCTGTTCCGTTTGACAAACACAATCTGGCCTCTAAGTGCACTATCTCATTGTTGTAAACTTAAAATTTGGATGATGAATGTTTCCTGAAGCGTTTAATGTTAGATGTCTTTTAAATTTCCAAAGCCTCCTACTTGTATTCCACCACATAGACTGTGTTGTCACCATCCTATTATTACAACTGCTTAAGTAGAGTTGTGATATAACTCGAGCCTATTTTCATTCCTTTGGGTTTACACACATAGCCATAACCTAAAAGTCAAAATCAATCAGCTAGGTGTTGAGATAGGATGGCCCCTATTACTAGAAAAAAGGGAGGAGACCTTATACGCACCGAACCCAACAATTTGAGCCTCCTCAATTCATCCCTTGCCATTAGAGTGGATTTTAAAAACATAGAGTGCATTCCTTTCTGCCAGAAGATTCAGAAAGTAGATCACATTGCCAAACTGGATAGCTTATTTGCTCTTCATTTTCAAGACAACACAGTGAAACTAGGAGACCTGGCGATTATATTAACTGAGAAGTTTATAGTTCACTAGTACAAAATGACTAATTAGTTACTAAAACAATGACTAAATTTGCATATAAATGACCATTTTTCAGTCGGTGACCAGTAGTAGCTAATTTACAGTATCTTATGGCGTGACTAACTTTTAGTCATTTTTAGCTTAGTAATTAATTGATTGTCTCAATTTTATCGTCTAGTAGTATATTTAGTCATAAATTTGGTCATTAATTTAGTCATTAATTGCCACACTTAATGACCAAGTATACAACAAAATATATTACTATGTGATCATCCGAGAAAACCAATTAATGACCAAATTGTTAGTCGTGTTATAAGATACTGTAAATTAGCTACTAATAGCCATATATATGAAAATTTTAGTCATTGTTTGAAACCAATTAATGATCAAAGAAATATGACTAATTTTTTGTCTGGTTATAAGATATTGTAAATTAGTTACTGATAGTCATATATATGCAAAAATTAGTTGTCATTTGTAATGAAAAATTAATCATTTGCAATAGTCATTTATATATTTTTGGTAGTTTCATATTCATTATAGGAGTAGTCTATAACGCGACTTTTTGAAAGCCTTTCCGGCAGATTTTTCTGGTCAAAATCTGGTAGCAATTCATTGGAATCCCAAGTTTGATAGCTAGTTTCTGCACAATCAATGGCTCCCAGGGGTTTTTCAGGGCGCTGAATCCAAATATGCAGTTAAAAAATCATTTTAACGGCTAAAAATCAAGATTTAACCTCATTTCTTCCGCCGGATTCCGTCACCGGAATCTCCAAAAAGTTGCATTATAGACAACTCCTTCATTATATAAACAACTAATTTAGTAGTTTATATTCATTTCAATTATTTCCATTAATAATCATTATAAACAACTAATTTTGTCGTATATTCATTTTATTTGTGTTCATTATTAATTGAGACAATCAATTAACTAATTAGTATGATTTTGCGACTAAAAAAAACAAAACAAAACAAAAAACAAAAACAAAACGTCATACAATGTGCACTGGTACATCTAATATGAAAATTCAAAATTACATATGTTAGTTAAAATACTAAACAATATCAAGTGCAACTATAAATAATTTCAACCACATAAATTATATTATATGAAATGTCAAGTATTACAATATGAGTTTCCAACTTAACATATGGACTACAATTTACACATGAAATGTTGTTTCATCACTACAAAACATTATCATTGTGTTGCCAAGTCATTGCAGGTGAAATCACCAACTATGAAGACTTGAACATCAACATCTACGTGTGTGTCTTATGCAAGATATTGGCTTTAAGGGTATCACTAGACCAATTATCTTCTCTCACTTTTTGCATTTGTCGCTTTAGTGTTAGTTTAATTCTCCTCTTTCTTCAAATCCTGCTACTTACCATCAATATTGAGTTCCTTTATTGAAAACAAAAGAAGATACAATGTAGAGTGTAAGACGTGAAATACAATGAACACTATAATGTAAACAAAAGTAGAATATACATGATTTATATTACATATACCTCAACATCAACAATGTTAAAGCCATTCCCCATAAAAGCAAGAAACTCAAACAAGTTTTCTTTAGTCGAGTGATAGTGGCCACTATGTGGCCAGATGACCTGTATAAACAAATAAACGTCACCATAGAAAATAACACCTTAGTAATTTAGTATTCAACATTCACGGAAATTTGAGGCACAATCATGCCAACTAAGTTACATGGTAAAACGATCAAGCTGTAAATAAATTGTGAAAACAAATAATCTAAAGTGTGATGTCTAATCCTTGTCATTTTATTCGCAACAACGGTTTGTTCTCTAATGCATGAACTTGGTCAAGTATATAAACAACATGTGATCAAATAACAACATGAAAGTAAAATTTTCCAATAGTCATGAAAATGTTTCAACACAAAACAGTTAAAAGGATTTCAATCAATATCATGTAATATTAATTTCATCTTCAAGCTTTGGATGTTTTTTAAACAGACATAATACCAATTATTTTCAATTTCATAGTTAAAATACAAAGCAAAATCAAAATAAACATTCAAAATACAATTAAACAATAAAGATAGGATATTTGTTTACCTATCCATCGATATCTTATTAGGCATTCCTAAAACATTTGCTTGCCCAAAATAACCATGAGGTGAAAGAATCACAACCTTAAAAAACATAGGAATACTTACTAGAAACATTTCCAAAGTCGATGGCTGAAGTGCCTGAAGGATCTCCAACACAAATGAATCATATCCAAGATGTGATCTCTATATTGTCTCCCCATTCTTTTTCTAATCACATTTCATGTAACCTACCCCCACCATAGTCAAGTAACAATCAAATGAAGGCATTGACATTTGTTTTTATCTTTTATATGTATAAAATTTGAATATAATTTGTTTTGGGAACATATTAATTCGTATTTAAAGCCTTCTTGTCATGAGAATGTATCAATCACGTAGGACATCAGAAAAATTGACCTCAATAAGGTCCTCTAACAATTTCTACAATATAAATATTTGTCTTGTTGTGATATCTTAGATAGAAAAAAGAACATATCTTCAAAATAAAAAGGCATATATTACTTATGTTCAAACTATGTATATGGTGTATTATTAGGTAACTTTTTAAGATATCCCTCTGCCTTTACCAAAGCGGATTATAGCTTGGTTAAACTCTATATCCTTTCATTAGACATCAATTTATGCAAGATAAATGTCACACATTATTCTTTCCCATTTCTCGACATGCTAGATATGATAAATTGAAAGTCACATAAAAGCAATAGCAAACCATTTTCTAACCAAAATAAACAAACAATGCCTCTAATAAAACTTCACACCTCAAAAATTACTTTGCCACATGCTCAGACTAAAGGTGATACTCTTTGAATCATCTTTAGGTCATATTGAATGGGATATTCGTATATTTACCATGATGTCAATTTGGTGCTAAAAGAAATATATAAATCCAGGTTATTATCAGTGAAATTCAAATATAATTCAAAAAACTAATGTCATTACAAGGTCTAGAGAGAGAAACATCTTCATAACTAGGATTATCTATTTTAGTTTGATTTGAGTTTAGTTGGTACTTGAATATATAGTTTTCTCTAAAGATGTGAAATAGAAAGATGAGAATTGAAATAACCCTGTGAATTTTTAATTAATTCATATTATATATCTCTAAAACAACCAAGTCATCCTTCTCTACTATTTGATAAAGATTTATTGGCACATAATAATAACAAATTAACTACCAAACACAATGATTCAATATATTAACCAAGGAAAGAAAAAGGACATGGATTTGGTATTTGTGTGCTCGAAGGAAATCCAAGAATGGTTGTGTGCTTTATTTATCATTAAAATAATATTAAAGACAAATGTTGGTTCAGAAATTGAACTCCATTACCAATAGGAAATATTCGTGTTGGGTAAGGAAAGGATGAATTGAAGGGCTCAAGGTCTAACTCCAATACATAGTTATCCTTGTCACTACAAAATACAAAGTTGTCATCATTTTCTTATCCACGTAAAAATAAAAGTGAGTTTGTATTTGCGCACTTGTGATAGGATATGAAAAAGAGAGCACTAGTGGAAACCAAAGTGTGTCATCCCATCATCCAACCTAACAGAACACATATATATTTAGTTGTTGACTACAATGCAAATCAAATGTAAAATTGAATCAACTTGATCTTTACATGACATATTCGTAATGAACTAGTATAATAGAAGCATGCTAACTCATAAACAAGAGATGATCAAAAAGAATAATGGAACATTGTTTCCTACCACATAATTGGCATGAATAAAATTTCCATAGAATCCATCCAAAAAATGATAAGAACTTATGGCAAAAGAACATATCATTAGTGTTTTGTACCCTCTTTGACACATGTAAACTAGGGAAGTAGAGGAGGTCGAATGTAGCAGGATTCCAATAGTGTGGGTTATAAAAATAGAAATGTGGGAAAACACGCCTGCCAATTCATGAAATCTCACTTTGAAAAATAGAACACGTAGAGGACAGTAATGATGAAAATAGAGCATGTATTAATATCAAGCGCTTTATTGGTCATCAATTAGCAAGGCAACTGGTAATTTTTACTCGTAAAAAAATATCATAATTAGTGTAATGACTATGTGGATAATTTTGTGAATTTTTTCACATTTATATTATAACATCCTTGAAAGAGAGAGTGATGAAAGTTCCTCGGGTTTGGTCAATCTGGTTTCTCTTTCTAGATACTTATGTGAATGGACTGAGAGCTACCTTTCTTCGGTTTGGAAATTCAGGTGTCCCTCCTTTTCATTCAATATGTGGAGATGCCCCACCATTGAAGGACCTTGATAGTTCCGAAGTCAATCTTACGGACATAACAGATGGATCTGGTCCAAATGAAGATGTTGCTCTGGCGATTGGAGAGGGAGCAGCGACTCGAGAATTTTTTAGTTTCCTCTTGCGGATCTTGAAAGATAGTGTAGGAAAAATGGTTTATCTATTTGTGGTGGTAGGGAGGTAATGGTTTTCTGATTTCTTAGCTTAGAAGAAGCAGAGAAGCATAAGAACCAAGATCAAGACGAGGATGTCAGGTATGGGTATAACTTTGAAATAAGAGGGAAGCATGCAAGACAAACTGATGCTTATTTAAAATTGGGAGGGGGAAGGTGGAGCACAGGTGAAGAAAGAAAACCCATACTTGATGATGATAAGGACTATATATCCTTATCAACATCTAGGAAAAATGTTCAGGAAGAATCATCTTTATGGTCACGAGTTGAGGAACGTGAATCAGTGGATGCCTCTTGCAGTGGAACTTTACCAAAAAATGTTGGTGTGGTGGTGGTAGTGTCACCTGATTTGCCCCCAAAAGTTCAAAATATTTTAGGCAATGTCAAGGAAATTTGCTTTCTTTACTGTTTAACTCATATTTCGCCCCATCAACATTTTGAGAGACCATTTATCAAGATCATAGAATGACATTCTCTTTAATGAGGGAGTCCAAGGGCTAAAAATTTAAGGATATGGTCATTTCTTTTTTTAAATGGACAGTCTTGTCTGACTTGCAAGGACTTGGGTGTCAAACTTACTGCCGAGGCAATGTTATTCACATGTCAAAATTTTGAGTATGACTTGGGGTTGAGCTTGACTGAGATGAGTTTGCTTAATATTGTTTAGTCAAGGAAAATAATCAAATTTAGAGTCCATTTGAATTATGATTAATGAAGCATAGTAATAGAGTTGGTGAGATTAATAGGGATCATCCTTGTCATGATGTGTTACATTCGAATGGCATGAAGGCGTGAATTTCAAAAGGTTGAGATATGATATAAATCTTGGGAAATTTTGACCAAATAAATAACCCAAACCTGACACTTGAGATATGATATACATCTTGGGAAATTTTAACCAAATACATAACCCAAACCTTAAACCTGGTAGTGTGAAATCCATTGTTTGAAGTGTGGCTACTGAAGACAAATTTCTTAAATACTTTTAAAAATTAACATACAAATATTTTATAAAATCAAGGAATTTCATTGTCAACCAAATGCCAAATCGGATAACAATTCAAGTGATATCTCGCAATGACAATCCAAAATCAACAGGCCGCATTGGACAAATGTTCAAATCTCATTGGGAACATCCTAATCCTATAGGTTGCTCATCTAAAACAACCGAAAATGTTACCTTTCCTAGTTGGAACTAGCACAAGCAATGAATGATAAACCAAATGAAAATGGGGCAAAATGTCGCACACCCATTCCATGAGACTGCCATCCACTTCCATACTCGATGCTGCTCAAGACTAAGTAGGTCATTCAACTGGTGTCCACATCATCGTATCCACAGTAGAGTTCATCCTCGTATCCACATACAACCTACATTGGCAATACCCTTAAAGAAAAAAATAAAGGAAAATGAAGCCAGAAAGCCTTTTTACTGGTCAACGGTTTAAATATTTTGAAGCCTGTATTTAAAAAGAATATTCTCATACCAATATCCTTGATTGATTTGAAACTCTATTAAAATAAATTACTTCTTCCAAAAAAATTACTTATCGTGGATCGTCATAATTCAAGTCATCAGTTAAACGAAGTTCCATCATCCCTAGAGTAGGGGTGCTCTAAAGAAAGAAACCTACTACATTGATTTCCCTATCATGAAATTTAGTTATGTCTACATAAACATGTATCGTACGAAGATGAGAGAGTGCAGATTTGAGATGTCAAGGTATGGGATATTTTGCAAGTTCCTGCATTGCATTTCAAAACCAAAATAAGCCAACTATGCACTCATTTACGAGGTAAAAGACATAAATGTTCATTATGAGCATCATCGAAAAAAACCATGGAAAATTTTTATGGTCTTTTCACATCTTATAGCAGGTTAAATTTTTTAATTTAGGTAGTGTAGATTTTCATTAAGGAATAGATATGAAACAAAGTCGTTACTTGGTTTTGTTTCATATCTATTGGATATATTGAATATGCAAACACGACATAATAATGAACCAAAACATAATAGTCAACCTAAGCTACATCAATAAATGCTTTGTACTTTTATTTATTTTTATGTTATACCCTCACAACTAGGTAGAAAATGCAAAACATTCTTAAACATTCAAACATGTTGTTCATTGCACATGTAAAAGAAAAGCATAAATTATGGTCTTACCAAGATAAAGTTGTGTTGTGTTGTACAACAACTCCCCATTTCATAAATTTTTTCTTTAAAATCATAATATGAAATGGGTCCCTTTTAAACATAGATGTGTGAATAAATTGGAATCAACTCATTATTAGAAAAATATTCATCAAAAGGTCCAATGGAAATGTTATATTTTAAAATAAACCTTTTGAACTATAATGAAATCGGTCTTGTAAATAAATATAAAGTTCTTTATTATTGCAATAAAGTGATCACAAGATCGCATATCGCAACAATAAAGAAAACATATGCATGCACCCATTAACTTACTCTGATCCGAAAAGCAAATAACTATCAGATATTAGGAAAGGCGAATAGCAAGTGTAATGAAAGATTCCCCCTCATTTCTCCAATGCGATATCGCTATCGGCAATCTCAAGATGCAACCCAACACATGTTTAAGACACATTCAAAACCTCTGATGCGATAAGGAGTATCGCCATCGACAATCGGTGATGTTGCAATTGCATAAGTTGCATGACCCGAACCCATCCCTGATTGCGATGCATTAAATAAAGGTGCGTGTTTCAAAACATATTCAAAAGGCTTACATGCATTATTTTGGACTATTATTAAAGCCATCCCGTTCATGTTACCAATCACTGATTGTGATTTACTTTTGATTATCCGCCAAAAATCTAAGCCATGCCTGAATGGATCATTCGGCATATAAATGATATGATGGGTACTTAAAACTCCTTTACCATGATTGACAGGTTAAACAGCCAATTAATGAAGCAGTTATGCCGAGATTTTCCCTTAGATTGTATCTGTGGCAGTTTCACTATAATCTTTGATTATTCGCTAATTGATATAATTCTTTCATATTGGCTCATACTACCTATTCTCTGTATCATGTTGGTTTCATTCCTTGTGCAGAACTCCGCCGAAATAACAAATTTGAAACAAATGGGAAAGAAATCCAAGAGATCCGCGACAACAGCGACTCCTACAGCAACAGTGCAACCCACCAGTGATCCAGGACCAAGTAAAAAAGGTTTAATCTCCAACACTACTTGTCTCGGCCTCAGAAATACAAGTTGGCAAAGCATCAACAATTTAATTGAAGTAGAGGAGCCTGAGGAAGCATCAGGAGGAGCTACTGTAGATTCAACTAGTAAATCAAAAGCTTCCCTAAAAGATTTAGCTGATTCATATTTGGACAGGATAGCAGCACGTGAGAAAATTCTTCCATACACTGATGTAGTGCGATGGGCGGTAGAAGAAATTCCGGTTTTAAGCAGAACATTTTGCACAGTTGACGGAAGGATTTTTGGCTCATTTCAGCCTAATGACTTAAGGAATATGTATCACCTGCCTGAACCTAAAAAGAAATACAACAAAGTCTTTCTTGAAAAGTTTGCAGAAGAGAACGAGACTGAATCGGCCCCAATTAAGCAGTGGAGACAAAATCCCAAAAAGCACAAACATGAATCATCAGGTAAGTACTCTGTAGATTCATTGTGTTCTCCTTACTGTTATGCCGGGGCAATGATGTGTAGAATGTGGGGATTGCATGATTCTGCGAAGTTTACTATTGAAATGGTTCCTTTGATGGAAGCAGCGGTTAATAGTGAAATGATGGATTGGGCAAACATATTGTCCAACAAGTTAGCTACTACAATTCTTGAATTTAGATCAAATACACGCGTAACCACTAGACCTATTCCCCCTTCCCATTACAGTGCTTATTTTATGGATACTCTTTGCTTTAATTCTAAATTTCTGTACTCTGGTGGAGATGGACTTCACAAGACCCTCAGCCAATCCGCGTTTATCATCAAAAGTTATGGAATGCGCACTATAAAGACTACTTGTACCAAATCGGTAACGGTTTCATGTTGCCTATCTATTATGCCATTTTTGATAAGCCTGCCCCAAAGATTTCAATGGAAGCAGAGATTGACTTGACTGCTGTAGGGAATTGGTTTGGGGAAGACAAGTTTACATATATAAGGGTTTTTGGTAGTCTCACAAGACCTCATGTCCTTCCTCTGTATGTACCTGATAAGTTGTTAGCTCGAGAATTGGCTTACCAAATAATGACAGCAGGAATATCCAAAACTCTTAGGAATTCTAAAAAACAGGCTTGGCCTACATTTCCTTTGAGATGCGGTGTTTATACTCTACACGATTACAACATGCTAAAAAGGAGGTAGAAAAGATAAACATGCTCAATCTCGCAACTATCCCTAACAGGTAATTCAATCCAAGGAAAATTTCCTATACTATTCTTGAACAAGCCAAACTAACAAGGTTTGAACATGAAAAAGACGAATTTTATGACCCGTTTTCTTCAGCAGAATCATTATTCCAAGTACAAACATTGGCCAAAATGAGATAGAATGATGAAGGGCTAGTAGAATTTAATAAGCTCAGAGAACAAAGGTTGCAAACTCTACCTCTGGCCTTATTAGCGACAACCCCAACAACTCAGTCAAGCAAGCCTAAACATAAAATTATTGATAAACGTCCTGCTATAGAGAAGATTCTCGAAAAAGGAAAAGAACAAGAGCAGAAGAAACATCAGGGGAAAAAAGAACAGGACAAGAGCAGTGAACACATCAATCTAGATACCCAGATTGATCCCAAGCTCTTCCAAGAATGGAAACAATTTGATTCTATTATAAGCAATCACGAGACTTCAAAAGGATTCAACACACCTTAAGTAACCATCGATCAAGAGACAATAACAATAACGGTTCCAATTGAAGGAACCAACGGCCTACCCACCAGCTCAGATGTAGAAATAATTCCTAAGGATCCATCCGATCAGATTGTTTTGCAGATAGAAGACATACCACCATTAGGCGTCTTTTACAATCCCAAACACAAAGCTGTAGTGAAAAGACAAAGGAAAAGGAGGAGACTTGATCAATCTTCCCTTTTACCAGCACAAACAGAGATGGCTATTGTGGTGTGGAAGGAAGAATTTAACCCTTTCGATGACCTTGCAAAACTTTCTCAGTATGCCGGAGCCTATTTGGCAGCCACTATGGATAAAGCCTTGGAAGTAAGCAATATACTTGAGGAAAGAGACCAAACGTCGTAGGTGTCCGAAGCACAACGAAAAATAGAACAGTTAGAACAACAACTATCAACACAGCAACAGATAAACAATCAATTAAATGAGAAATTGCTCAAGGAGAAGCAGAGAATAGACTTAAGCGCAGTACAGAAACAAAAGGAATTATCCGAATCATTGACCAGATTGAAGACAATGAATGAACAAATGAGTAAGACGAAAGACGAGCAAATTGCTCAGCTGTCACACCAAGTAGAAAAGTTCAAGAATCTTCCGCAACCAGCAGATTTTAGGTCTGAATCTCTCCAGATCAATAAAGTATTGATTACACAACTAAAACTGCTATTTCATAACATTTCTCTGGTTAAGCCCCTTTGTGAGATTACTGCATCAATAGTTGACAAATCAGTCGATGCCAGGCAAGATTTGGAACAGGCCGATGAGACTCTAACCAACTTTCTCGCTTGGCAAGATACCAGTGAAGGGCAAGCCATGCATCTGCCTAAAATTCTAGAGTCACATAAAGAAATCCTTTTCCTAGAATGGCAGTCACAACTGATGAAAGCAGAGAGAGAAACCTCAAGATGCAGATTATCTACCAATAATTTAATTGATTTATTCAATGACACTCTTTATCTGTCTAACATGATTTCATAGTGCACTCCTGGTAAATTGCCGTCATCCAAAGAATTGGAACAAACATGCAATCAAGAATTGGAGAAGAATGGAAGATTAATCGCCGGCATCCAAAGTTTAACTTGGGATACCTTTTGGTTTTTCTTAGTTAAACCATACAGTCAAAGGGCCGCACTCAAATGTTTAACTGATGCGATCGGTTGCATGATTCCCGAAATCCATGATGCCACATACTCAGCCCAACTGCATTCTCGTCTCACTTGCCCTCCATAATTACAACCGATGCTTACTATCTGCCAGCTCAAGCCAAAGGGAGATCATCCGAAACAATGAACCATGCTGCCGACTGCAAACAAGCCGATTTTGAGGAGATACTCATGATTTAGTTGTACCAATTAATAGCATTCTATTTTGTAATTAGTTAGCCTAATTAGTATTTATAGGCCCTTTCGTGCATTTAGAAAGGGTCCTCAGTTTTTGTATAAACTCAAATCAGGAGTCACACTATTGTGCCTATGGTATATTTTTTTATAAAGACTGGGCCAGTATTCTGAATTTTAATGAAGAAATCTTTGATGGAATGTGCACTATTGCGTTTTTGTGAAAGTGTTTCTAAGTTAGAGGAAGGAATTTGAATGCGATTGATATCGGGAGTGATTCAAATAACATATGGTACTATTATCTATGCTCTTGTTCCATTCTTTCATGTGAATCAACATTTATATAATCTTGCTATCATTGGATATATGTATGTGTTTTAACAACAATGCTTATAGTTATCACTATTGAATGTTTAAGGAGTGTTATTCTTGCAATCATATATGTGTCAATGATATATAAAGAATAGTGTAATAATGTTTTAATGATTACTTTGTTCAACTACTTGAAAAAAATAATTATCATATGAATAAATGTCTATGTTTACCAATAGAGTCATCTATATGCCTGTTTTTGGATAAAGATCATCAAAAATTACATTAAAGTAGAAATTTCTCGAGATAAGATAGTTGTTCATAATTTTACTTTTTAGATTACATCATTCATCCATTATCATTATATATTAGAGAACCAACCATTTATCCATCCCCTTTATCCACCATTGGGAAACTGGCCCCATTATTTCCAGTCGGAGCCACCACACCAAACGGAAAAGGAGCTGCCTTTAAGGTCTAGACCGGGTGGTTTTCCCTGATGTTGTTTCAGCGATTTTCGAGGCATTAACATTTTTGGCGCTAGAAGGAGGGAATGAACTGTGAATGGCAAGCAAACCTAAATCTATAGACCATTCTGAGAGTAAATCTCCCTCCACCTCACCTTAGACCTCCCGTTTGCATGCTGGAACACCAATATTCAAACGAGAAGAAGAGGGGTCAACCACAACTGCTCAAACCCAACATACCACAGAACGATTAAGTCCTGAGTCCCCTAAAGTTCAGTATCTCATCCATAAACTTCAAGGCTTTTCGATATCATCACAAAAATCTGAGGCATCTCAAGGCAGTGAGACTTCGCAATTCAATCTACCTCACCCTCTCACCAGACTTCAAAGTGGGAAGCTTAGTATTGAACCTACTGAGTTGCCTTTACCCAAAAGGAAAAGGGAAAAGAAGACCACTGAAGGATCTGACACTGAGACTTTTTCATCATCATCCTCCATCCCATCTTCTCCAGTGCGAAGTCATCCATCCAGCCCTCCATTACACATTGTTGTTCAACAGGGATCAAGAATTTCAACATCCTCACCTAAAACCTCAATATTAACTCCTTCTCAAACATCTGGGATCCCATCGGCAGTATCATCTATTATAAGTTTGACAATGGCTCAAAATCCATGGAGTAGTCCTGGTGCGGTCAATATGCCTGCACTATTAGACCCATTGCCAGATTCTCCTGAAAAATGGTTGCCAAAATTTAATCCAGATACAGGGACACAAGCCGAGGAGCATATTAACAATTTCATGTTGTCGGTTAATTTAAAAGGAGTAACAGAGGAAGATGTTTTTGTTAGGATTTTCCCTTATACTTTACAAGGATCAACTGGGTCTTGGTATTTTTCCTTGCCCTGTGGATCCATTACGAGTTGGAACATTTTTCAAGAACAATTTCTAACTAAGTATGGCAATGATAGATCTTTAGCAACATTAATCAATGCTCTCTACAATCTTAGGATAGAATCCAAAGAACCCATAAAGGAGTTCAACTCATGATTGAATAAACTCTTGAATAGGATTCCAACCGCCTCTAAACCAATTGAGCAAATCAGAAGCGAATGGTATATAACAACCCTACCCTCAAATATAGCTATTTTTGTAGAGAGAGCTACAAAACCAACTTTAGCTGAAAACATGAAAGAGGCGCTTGCTGTAGAGAAACGCATTATCACTTTAGAGAAGAAAGCTGCTCTTGAAGATAGAAATCCAAAAAACTTTCTTTCAAGGATGAGTGAAAGAAGAAAACAACCAAATATCCATATGATATGGAGGGTCTCCAAAAAGTCCTCAAGACTATGTCAAATGAGATGGTAGAAATCAAAAAACAAGTTGCTGAGACTTCAACAAAAAGGCCATTTAGAAATTTTAAGAAACCTGAATCAAAACGACCAACTGTTATATCCAATGCAGATTCAGATCCTGAAAAGGAAGAAGGGGATCAAACAATCTTATCATCCATAGAACCCGAAGAAGACGAGATTGTAGAATGTCATGGGAAGTGGGACTTTATTTTACCTAATTCCAGTACAGAAAATGAACAGGAAGCTTTCCCTTTGTCTACTAGGAGTAAGGGTACTCTTGAACCTGTTCAGTCAACTTCAAAGAAAAGGAATGCAGGTACCACTACTACCAAAGAAAAGGTTCCCACAAAGAAAGTTGCGGCGATTCCATCCCACAATCAGCCACCATCTTCCAATTCACCCTCAACATCAAAGACATTAGTAGTTATAGATTCCATGGAATACAATATTATCGAAGACATGAAGAAGACAAAGGCAAATATTACTATGTTTGAACTTAGCAAACTCCAACATCAACAAAAATTACTTCTTAAGGAGCTAAATGTTGTACCTTCTTCACCTCTTCCTAACGCTGTAATGTCCAAAGCTGCTAATGATTCATGCCAACCACCTCCTGGTAGATTGGAAGCTACTGATGCCATTTTAATTGGAGATAGATCAAATTCACATACTCCTCCTTTCCTCTTAACCTATGAAATCTATAATAGAAATATACACAACTGTTTGATTGACTCAGAGGCCTCCTCAAATATAATGCCAGCTTCAGTTTGTTCCAAACTGAACATTGAACCCAAAAAGTCTGCAATTCACATTGTACAGTTGGATAGAACAAAGGTCCAGGTTTTAGGAGAAATCAACTCAGTAACTATCAGGTTATGAGCTGATCCAAGAGTGGTTCAGAGAATTGATATTCTAATTACTGATATACCTGAATTTTATGGGTTGATTCTGAGTAGAGACTGGTCTGAGAAACTCCATGGTTATATTTCCACCAATTGGTCCCATATGTGGCTACCTTATAAAGGAAAGCCAAATCAGATCAAGATTGATCGGGAGAAACACATGACCCACACTGTTACTGAATTCGAGTAGGAAAATCAACCAATAGCATTCAATAACAATATTTTGAGGAATTACTCATCTGAATCATTCTTTGGCAATTTCACTGCCCAACCATCTCCTTTCTCAGTTAATAATTTCACATCTCAAATTGAAAATTTTTCACAAACTGATAAATCAAGATGTGTCAATATTGTTGAGGAGACTGTAAATAAAATTGTTGATAATTCTTTATTTTGGTCACTATACTTTGATGGGTCTAAATCTAGTGAAGGTGCAGGAGCAGGGTGTATTTTAGTCAGCCTTGAGGGAGAAAAAACCATGTTATCATGCAGATTAGAATTTGAATGCTCAAACAATACAGCCGAATATGAGGCCTTAGTTCAAGGACTCTACAAAGCAATTGGTCTTAAAGTTCAATATTTGAAAGTGTTCGGAGACTCAGAAATTGTTGTAAAACAAGTTATAAATACAATTCATTCCCTTTCTAACCATCTCAAACATTATCAGTCTTTGGTCCAAGAACTCACATCTCAATTTTTAGCATTCAACATGTCTCCCATCCCAAGGTCCCAGAACGCAACAGCTGACCTACTAGCTAATGTTGCCTCCAAGCTCCTTCCATCTGAAGATTACTGCCCAGACAGATTTTCAGTAGAATTAATGTTTAGACCATCAATCCCTGATAATGTCACCAATTGGCGAGTGTTCAATCACGATGAAGACATTTTAAATTTCTTGACTTCTGACAAGTCCTATGATAATCAAATCATTGACGAAAGTGATCATGACCTTCAAATGAAGGAAAAGCAAGAAGAAAACTCAATACCTAAACCAGTGGTCAAGCTCGAAGATCTTTTTGATATTAAAGACAGGTTTAAACAGGTGACCAATTCAAAGCTTTAGAGTTCGACCTTGAGATTTGAATCGGTAAACCTAGGTACTAAGGAAAATCCTCAAAACATCAATTTAGGATTAGGACTTTCTTCAGAAGAAAGAATTGCATTCATTAGACTATTGCGTAAGAATAAATATGTCTTCGCTTGGAAATATGATGATTTGAAAACATACGATACATTGATCATTCAACATACTATTCCAATGCTTTCTGAACAAAAACCAGTGCACAGAAGTTAAGGAAAATTCATCCTAACCTAGAGAGTCAAATAAAAATTGAGTTAAATAAACTCTTAAAGGCTAAGGTAATTTTTCCTGTTAGACATTCCAACTGGGTTTCCAATATGGTGCCAGCTAGAAATAAAAATGGCGACATCAGGATTTCCATCGATTTCGGAAATCTTAATAAAGCAAGCCAGAAAGATAACTTCCATTTACCTACCATGGAGCAGACACTCCATTCAGTAACTGGTTCTGAGTTAATGTCCTTTTTAGATGGTTTTTCAGGACATAACCAAATTTTGGTCCATCCTGATGACAGGCTTAAAACTACCTTTAGAACTAAGCTGGGAACTTATGCTTACCAAAAAATGCCTTTTGGACTTATCAATGCAGGAGCTACATTCCAAAGAGCAATGGACATAGCGTTCAAAGGATTGATCAATAAATCAGTAGTTGTCTATTTAGATGACATTACTGTATTTTCCAAGAAAAGGTCTAATCATTTACATGATTTAAAACAAATCTTTGAACGCTGTAGAAGGAATGGTATCTCGCTTAATCCAAAGAAGTCCTTTTTTGCCCTTAATCAAGGAAAGCTTTTAGGCTTCATTGTTTCGAAGGATGGTATTTACATTGATACAAATAGGATTAAAGAGATTTCTAATATTCCTTTCCCTCATAATAAAAAGTCCATGCAGTCATTTTTAGGTCAAATTAACTTTGTAAAAAGATTTGTCTCAGATCATTTTACCATTACAAACCATGATCAAGAAAAATTCGGTGTTTAAATGGGGGCATGTAGAAAAAGAAGTATTTGATTCTATCAAACAATCAATCATAAATGCCCCTGCTTTAAGCACCCCTAATTTTTCAAAACATTTCATGCTATATACCCTTGCATCTGATTCATCTTATGCAGCGGTGCTGACTCAAATTAACGATCAAAACTTGGAAGCACCAATCTCATTTTACAGCTCAAATCTTCAAGGTGCTGAACTTAATTACTCAGAAGTTGAAAAGCAAGCCTTTGTTGTATACAAAGCCATTAAACACTACAGACCTTTTCTCTTAAAATCTCACGCAAAAGTTATAGTTATTTTTTCAGCAGTAAGACAATTATTAGTTCAAAAGGAATTAGGAGAAAAGAGAGCAAATTGGGTCACAGCATTACAAGACCATGACTTAGAAATCAAGCCAGCAAAGATTTTCAAAGGCCAAGGTTTTTGCAGGTTGTTAACAGGAGCATCCAATATTCAAGAACCTAATGGTACAGAAGACACTGAAAAGATCAATCAGATAAGTATCACATATCCTGAATCACAATATGCATATTTGATTTTCTATTTGAAAAATGGATACACTCCTTCTAATCTTTCCTCTAAAAACAAACATGCCATTAGATTGAAAGTGAAAAACTTCATAATGGTAGATGATGTATCGTTTAGACGAAATTATGATTCAATCCTATTAAGATGCTTAGAAAAACTTGAAGTGCAAAAGGTTTTGCAGGAGCTACACGATGGACCAGCAGGAGGACATTTTGGAGCTGATACAACATCTCACAAAATCATTCATGCTGGATATTATTGGCCAACCCTATTTAGGGATACTCATGAATATGTAAGGAAATGCCAAAGTTGTCAAACCTCCAGTGGAAGACAAAAGAAGCCAGCTTTCCCTTTGCAACCAGTTAACATTGAACAACCTTTTGAACAATGGGGATTGGATATCATTGGGGAAATCACTCCACATTCATCCAAACAACATAGATATATCCTTACAACCACTGATTACTTCACTAAGTGGGTTGAAGCAATTCCTTTTAAGACAAAAAACTCCGAGGCAATCATGTAATTCATAGATCAATTCATTATTACCAGGTTTGGTGTCCCAAACGCTCTCGTTTTTTATAATGCATCTTATTTCTCCGGAAATTCTATATTTGAGTTCGTTATCAAAAGAGGATTTAAATTGAGGTATTCTGCAAATTACTACCCCCACGGTAATGGATTAGCGGAATCCACCAATAAAAATATTATCAAAATAATTAAGAGAACTATTGAGCAGAATCATAAAAACCGGCATAAATCTTTGATATTTGCACTATGGGCTGACAGAATAACACAAAAGGCCTCCATAGGCACTTCTCCATTTAATATAGTATATGGAAAAGAAGCTGTCATACCAACAAATTTAATACTCCCATCACTAGCTTCAGTGCAGTTTATTGAATAAAGTCCCTCATCTTCTATTCAACTAAGACATGATCAAATTTTGAAACTAGAAGAAGAAAGGGAAAAAGCCAGAATTATACATGCAAAACATCAGCAAATTATCAAGTTATCTTTTGATACAACTTCAACCAGTTCAAAGCAGTTACAAGTTGGTGATCTAGTTTTGAAATGGGACAAAGCCCATGAGGATAAACGAAAACACACTAAGTTCCAGAAAATGTGGCTCAGACCATTTCAAATCAATGAGAAGATAGGCCCTTCTACTTTCATATTGCAAGATCTATCAGGTAAGAGAGATTCTCTTCCTGTTAATGGCCTTATCTTGAAAAAATTCTTCAATTGAGGAGGTAACCCCTTCTCCCTTTATAACTATTCAATTTTCAGCAAAATTTGTGTGCATAGTTTTTTAGAATTTTTGGAAAATAAAGTTGTAAGATGCCTTCCATTGGTCTTTGCTATATTGAAAAAAGTTTCTCAAAAAAAATAATTCTGATATTTACTTTTAAAAATGGAAGCCTTAAACAAAAGGAAAATTTATAGGAAATTAGGTATATTTAGATTCTGAAACCCCATTTTATTTTTGTGAAATCTTCTCAAGATATAGAAGTATGGTAAATCATTTTAATGTTTTTAAATGGCCTGACAACGGTTATCAATACAAAACAGAAACTGATTCAATCTTAGCATCTTCAACTCTTACCCTGTCATCCATGTTCTCTTAAGGAGAAAATTGTTCATCCCATTCATCAAAGTTTATAATTACTCAAAGTGTAATTCTAAAATATATTTGATATAAAAGATAAGAGGTCTTATTACAAGCCTACTTACCATGATCATAAGGGAATAGTTCAACTGACATTACTAATACTACATATCAAAACAGGGTAATGTCTTATAATTATAAGACAAGGGGTCTCATCACGAGCCAACTTGTTCAGTTAAATTAAAACCAGTGAATGGCGTTGTCAAATAGATGGCCACCAAACCAGGACAATGGCTTTTTATCTTACAAAATAAGTAAAAAGAAAAAGTAATACAAAAATATGAAGGCATATTTTTGGATTCAATCTTTTAATTATACTCTGAAATGGATGGGATAATGAATGATCAAATGGTTAAAAGGTATTCCTGTTGAGACTATAAACATTTGCTAGCAGCAGAGGCTCTACCTATGACAAAGGAGTCATTATAAAGATAAGTTGGAATTTGTTTTTGTTTTATCATTATTAACCAATTAAGGCTAATTTAAAACTTAGAATGTATTTAATTTTAACACGAGAAGAAAATAGTAGAAATAGTTATTATTATATTCAGGATTTATATATACCTAGTTATATTAGAATTCTCCTCTTAGATGAGATTTCCAGATGAAGAAAGTTTAAGTATTTCAACATTTCTGAGAGATAACTGTTTCTCCCAGTGAATCGCCAATTGTTGTGTTGTACAACAACTCCCCATTTCATAAATTTTTTCTTTAAAATCATAATATTAAATGGGTCCCTTTTAAACATAGATGTGTGAATAAATTGGTATCAACTCATCATTAGAAAAATCTTCATCAAAAGGTCCAATGGAAATGTTATATTTTAAAATAAACCTTTTGAACTATAATGAAATCGGTCTTGTAAATAAGTATAAAGTTCTTTATTATTGCAATAAAGTGATCACAAGATCACATATCACAACAATAAAGAAAACATATGCATGCACCCATTAACTTACTCCGATCCAAAAAGCAAATAACTATTGGATATCGGGAAAGGCAAATAGCAAGTGTAATGAAAGACCCCCCCTCATTTCTCTGATGTGATATCACTATCGACAATCTCAGGATGCAACCCAGTACATGTTTAAGATACATTCAAATCCTCCGATGCGATAAGGAGTATCGCCATCGGCAATCGACGATGTTGCAATTGCATAAGTAGCATGACCCGAACCCATCCCCGATTGCAATGCATTAAATAAAGGCGCGTGTTTCAAAACGTATTCAAAAGGCTTGCATGCATTATTTTGGACTATTATTAAAGCCATCCCGTTCACGTTACCAATCACCGATTGCGATTTACTTTTGATTATCCGCCAAAAATATAAGCCACGCCCGAATGGATCATTCAGCATATAAACGATATGATGGGTACTTAAAACTCCTTTACCATGATTGACAGGTTAAACGACCAATTAATGAAGCAGTTATGCCGAGATTTTCCCTTAGATTGTATATGCGGTAGTTTCACTATAATCTTTGATTATTCACTAATTGATATAATTCTTTCATATTGGCTCATACTACCTATTCTTTGTATCACGTTGGTTTCATTCCTTGCGCAGAACTGCGTCAAAATAACAAATTTGAAACAAATGGGAAAGAAATCCAAGAGATCCGTGGTAGTAGCAGCTCCTACAGCAACAATGCAGCCCAAAAGTGATCCAGGACCAAGTAAAAAAGGTTTAATCTCCGACACTACTTATCTCGGCCTAAGAAATACAAGTTGGCAAAGCATCTACAATTTAATTGAAGTAGAGGAGCCTGAGGAAGCATCAGGAGGAGCTACTGCAGATTCAACTAGTAAATCAGAAGCTTCCCTTAAATATTTAGCTGATTCATATTTGCACAGGATAGCAGCACATGAGAAAATTCTTCCATACACTGATATAGTGCGATGGGCGGTAGAAGAAATTCTGGTTTGAAACAGAATATTTTGCACAGTTGACAGAAGGATTTTTGGCTCATTTCAGCCTGATGACTTAAGGAAGATGTATCACCTACCTGAACCTAAAAAGAAATACAACAAAGCCTTTCTTGAAAAGTTCGCAGAAGAGAACGAGACTGAATCGGCCCTAATTAAGTAGTGGAGAAAAAATCCCGAAAAGCACAAACATGAATCATCAGGTAAGTACTCTGTAGATTCATTGTGTTCTCCTTACTGTTATGTTGGGGCAATGATGTGTAGAATGTGGGGATTGCATGATTCTGCGAAGTTTACTATTGAAATGGTTCCTTTGATGGAAGCGGCGGTTAATAGTGAAATGATGGATTGGCCAAACATATTGTCCGACAAGTTAGCTACTGCAATTCTTGAATTTAGATCAAATACACACGTAACCACCAGAACTATTCCCCATTTCTATTACAGTGCTTATGTTATGGATACTCTTTGCTTTAATTATGAATTTCCCGTACTCGGGTGGAGATGGACTTCACAAGACCCTCAACCAATCAACATTTATCATCAAAAGTGATGGAAGGCGCACTACAAAGACTACTTGTACCGAATTGGTAACAGTTTCATGTTGCCTATCTATTATGCCATTTTTTATAAGCCTACCCCAAAATTTCAATGGAATTAGAGATTGACTCGACCGCTATAGGGAATTGGTTAAGGGAAGACAAGTTTACATATATAAGGGTTTTTGGTAGTCTCACAAGACCTCATGTCCTTCCTCTGTATGGACCTGATAAGCTGTTAGCTCGAGAATTGGCTTACCAAATAACGACAGCAGGAATATCCAAAACTCTTAGGGATTCTAAAAAATAGGCTTGGCCTACATTTCCTTTGAGATGCGGTGTTTATACTCTACAGGATTACAAGCATGCTGAATAGGAGGTAGAAAAGATAAACATGCTCAATCTCGCAACTATCCCTAACAGGAAATTCGATCCAAGGAAAATTGCCTATACTGTTCTTGAACAAGCCAAACTAACAAGGTTTGAACATGAAAAAGACGAATTTGATGACTTGTTTTCTTCAGCAGAATCATTATTCTAGGTACAAACATTGGCCAAAATGAGATATAATGATGAAGGGCTAGTAGAATTTAATAGGCTCAGAGAACAGAGGCTGCAAACTCTACCTCTGACTTATTAGTGACAACCCCAACAACTCAGTCAAGCAAGCCTGAACAACAAATTATTGATAAACCTCCTGCTATAGAGAAGATTCCCGAAAAAGGAAAAGAACCAGAGAAGAAGAAACATCAGGGTAAAAAAGAACAGGACAAGAACAATGAACACATCAATCTAGATACCCAGATTGATCCCAAGCTCTTCCAAGAATGGAAACAATTTGATTCTATTATAAGTAATCCCGAGACTTCACAAGGATTTAGCACACCTCAAGTAACAATCGGTCAAGAGACAACAACAATAACGGTTCCAATTGAAGGAACCAACGGCCTACCCACCATCTCAGATGTAGAAATAATTCCTAAGGATCCATTCGATCAAATTGTTTTGCAGATAGAAGACATACCACCATTATACGTGTTTTACAGTCCCAAACACAGAGCTGTAGTGAAAAGACAAAGGAAAAGGAGGAGACTTGATCAATCTTTCCTTTTACCAGCACAAACAGAGATGGTTAATGTGGTGTGGAAGGAAGAATTTAACCCTTCCGATGACCTTACAGAACTTTCTCAGTATGCCGGAGCCTATTCGACAGGCACTATGGATAAAGCCTCGGAAGTAAGTAATCTACTTAAGGAAAGAGACCAAACAATTGTTTCATTGCAGTCACAGGTGTCTGAAGCATAACAAAAAATAGAACAATTAGAACAACAACTATCATCATAGCAGCAGATAAACAATCAATTAAATGAGCAATTGCTTAAGGAGAAGTAGATAATAGACTTAAGCACAGTACAAAAACAAAAGGAATTATCCGAATCATTGGCTAGATTGAAGACAATGAATGAACACATGAGTAAGACGAAAGACGAGCAAATTGCTCAACTGTCACACCAAGTAGAAAAGTTCAAGAGTCTTTCGCAACCAGCAAATTTCAGGTCCGAAGCTCTCCAGATCAATAAAGTATTGATTACACAGCTAAAACTGCTATGTCATAACATTTCTCTCATTGAGCCCCTTTGTGAGATTATTGCATCAATAGTTGACAAATCAGTCGATGCTAGGCATGATTTGGTACAGGTCGATGAGACTCTAACCAACTTTTTCGCTTGGTAAGACACCAGTGAAGGGTAAGCCGGGCATCTGCCTAGAATTCTAGATTCACATAAAGAAATCCTTTTCCTAGAATGGCAGTCACAACTGATGAATGCAGAGAGAGAAACCTCAAGATGCATATTATTTACCAGTAATTTAATTGAGTTAATCAATGGCACTCTTTATCTATCTAGCATGATTTCACAGTGCACTCCAGGTAAATTGCCATCAACCAAAGCATTGGAACAAACATGCAATCAATAATTGGAGAAGAATGGAAGATTAATCGCTGGCATCCAAATTTTAACTTGGGATACCTTTTGGTTTTTCTTAGTTAAACCATACAGTCAAATGGCCGCACTCAAATGTTTATCCGCTGCGATCGGTTGCATGATTCCCGAAATCCATGATGCCACATACTCAGCCCAACTGCATTCTCATCTCACTTTCCCTCCAGAATTACAACCGATGCTTGCTATCTGCCAGCTCAAGCCAAAGGGAGATCATTCGAAGCAATGAACCATGCTGCCGAGTGCAAACAAGCCAATTCTGAGGAGATACTCATGATTTAGTTGTACCAATTAATAGCATTTTATTTTGTAATTAGTTAGCTTAATTAGTATTTATAGGCCCTTTCATGCATTTAGAAAGGGTCCTCAGTTTTTGTATAAACTCAAATCAGGAAGTCACACTATTGTGCTTTTGGTATATTTTTTTATAAAGACTGGGCCAGTATTCTGAATTTTAACGAAGAAAGCTTTGATGGGATGTGCACTATTGCCTTGTTGTGAAAGTGTTTCTAAGTTAGAGGAAGGAATTTGAATGCGATTGATATAGGGAGTGATTCAAATAACATATGGTACTATTATCTATGCTCTTGTTTCATTCTTTTATGTGAATCAACATTTATATAATCTTGCTATCATTGGATATATGTATGTGTTTTAACAACAGTCCTTATAGTTATCACTATTGAATGTTTAAGGAGTATTATTCTTGCAATCATATCTGTTTCGATGATATATAAAGAATAGTATTAATGTTTTAATGATTACTTTGTTCAACTACTTGAAAAAAGTAATTATCATATGAATAAATGTCTTTGTTTACCAATAGAGTCATCTATATGCTTGTTTGTGGATAAAGATGATAAAAAATTACACTAAAGTAGAAATTTCCCGAGATAAGATAGTTGTTCATAGTTTTACATTTTACATTAAATCATTGATCCATTATCATTATATATTAGAGAACCAACCATTTATCCATCCCCTTTATCCACCATTGGGAAATTGGTCCCATTATTTCGAGTCAAAGCCACCACACCAAATGGAAAAGGAACTGCCTTTAAGGTCCGGACCGGGTGGTTTTCCCCGATGTTGTTGCAACGATTTTCGAGGCATCAACAAGTTGTTACCCATTAACAAATGTTGGAGATTAGGAAGCCTCTTGAACAACAAATTGAGAAGAAACATATTTCGTTAAGCAAAGGCCTAACACATATGACCAACTCCTTTAATGATTTAAAGCTCCCCATCATATCAATCAATATGTCCATAAAGAAACTGTAGGCATTATCAGGACAGGAGTCCATTTATAGTACAGTAAAATTACTTCCACGCTGCATATTGAGTCTCAAGATAGAGCATGAAATCCCTTGAAACAATATCCCATTCACTCTCAAATATTTTATCATGTATGCCCCTGCATACACATACAAGACAACCTGCATTTACAATGGTTTATCTTTTATCCACATACAACCTGCATTTACACTCATTTCACTGTAAAGCGTTGAAAATAATGGTAAAATCCAGACTTACATGGTCATAGTTTGAAGCGATATAATTGAAGAGGTTTTGTCTGTATCTAGCGGCTATTTGATGCAAATCCAGTGATTCCTCTAATGAGGACCCCAAAGGTAGGGAGTGCATAGAAGGTCAAATACTAACGATCCGATATTTTGTATGGTTTGGCTAGTCGAGTGGGGCGTCTAATCAAATTCGATGAGCATACAACTAAGCTTTAAAAGGGGTCCTATGCAAGTGATTTTAAATGATATCACTTGGAAGCTTCAACATAGTACTAAGTGTCATCATACAGAGGACCACCCAAAAACAAACAATTTGATCCTGTCGAAGTTTGAAAAATCAAGTCACCCTTTTTCATAAGGACATTGCTACTATCATTTTGAGCATTTATTTTAATGTCAATGTAGCACTAACCCTGAATGTACTTTCTTGGGTGCCCCACAAAAGTAGGAATAACATGTTGGCACCCATTGGTTTTAACATCAACATGCTGACTTCTTGGATAAAAAATACCTTTTCAAATTTGTTTTTCTCACTAGCATTCCTTTTATCTCTTGGAACAAAGACCAGTTCATCTTCAAGATTGGTCCAGTCAGTGTATTGATATACAACGATGTTGCTTGGTCCATTATCACTTGAAACAAGTTTGACATCATTGATCATATTTATAAATGCACCCTCCTTTTTCCATATGTCTACAATAATGCTTTGAGACAACTCATTTTCTTCGGGATAAGAACTTGAATCAGCATGTATTTCACCACTCAATAGATATTTTTCATGAGTCAAATATATAGGCCTATGGTTCAATACATTGAATTCTAATGAAGACATTCCAAAGAAAATGCACGAGTTCAAGAAATGGAGCATGTGCACACGAGGAGCTTCTAAGTAGATTTGTTACCATCATTTCTCAATCAACAAATTCATGGGTTCTTTGTTTGGTTATACGATGTAAGAATCCATAGGATGAGTAGACATAATACACAAATAATAGCCTTTTTGGATAAACACTATCTTCGAATGATCAGAAACACCAACATTGACACCAATAACCTTTCTCTACCAACACCAATCATCATCTAAGTCTAACAAATCAGATGAAGGCCCATGTTTTACCTCAAGACACCATGCACCAGGTAAGACTTTCTCTCATTTGTTAAACTTAAAGAGTTTAACTTCTCTAAACCCAGAGTTCAACATCTACATAAGTAAGTGATATAGAAACTGAGGAGTCACATCCTTCCTTGCATATCATCGATCCACGGATATCAACAAGGGCATTTATAAATTCAATGCCAAGCATTGGTCCAGTTACTATCACATCAATATGTGATGGTGAAAATTGAAGACCAAAATCACGTTCTACTATTGTGGTCAGTGGGGATATTTGATATTCACCTAGTTGAACCTCGAAGCAAAGGTTTCCCATACCATCAATCCTCTTTACTTGAGGCTTAACATTCTTTAGCCTGTGTGTCAAGCCAACTTGACGCTTGCCAGAATAGCCATCAGTCACTAATTTTAGGCAACCACAAATATTATAATGTGTTGCTTTTATCTCTAGGATTAAAGCCATGTTTGGCAGAACCATGAAATTCTCCAAACTGCTAAAATCAAAATGATCCTTCTCAGCCTTGATTGTGTAGCGTGTTGATGTTATCTGATCAAGTATGTAATATCCTTGGACACTTATTTTATCTCTTTCTCGTCCATCAATTAATATATTAACACCTTCAACACCGACACCTTCAGAAGTCACAACACGTCCTCCAACTAAGAAACCCGTGAGCTGAAATGGCTGAGATATATTAACATGATTTTTCTCGACCATAACCTCTATAGATGGAGGTGAAACATCAAATATTGTATTCTCACCCTTGTAGAATGGAAAAAACCTATATCTTCCACATGGAATAAAATTAAAACCAAATTTCCCGTTTGCATCATATATTGCATGACAAAGCGCTTGATTTGGCCAAGGAGATGTTCCAGAACCCTGAGGGAACTTCACCTCCCAGACATCATTGAATAAAGGTATACATGAACACCTAAAACAATGTTACCCTGAGAAAAAACCAAGCCATCCATCCATATCATAACCAGGGATAGAAAAGATGTCATCTACTACCAGATTTCCAAAGCTCAATTCCATCTGTGGATTTCCAAAGCCCAATTCCTTCTGTGGAGAGCCTCTTTGTACAATTGTTAAGAGAACATGAGAATCATGTATTTGAGAGAGAATATTATAGAAAATATACTCTATAAACCTCAATCGTTGTATCTGATGTGTAGCGCCATCCTGGCTAGGATCAACATTAGGTATGATGTTGTATCTTCTCCCTCTGTTTAATAATTGGTTCACAGAGCCCGCTCTTTCCACTTCTTCATGTTTGATTTATGTGTCATCTCGACACTCATCCTTAAGGAATAACTCTGAAATATTTATGTGGGCAAAGTCAATGTTGGGAATATTTAGCCTGAGGACTTGAGTTTCGATGGTTTCTCCAAGCCCTTTTCATGAGGCACAAACAAAAGCACATGTCAACACTCTCTACATTTTATTTCCTATCCTAATTTCTGCACAGTGTAATATTTTAGGTTGAACACATTAGGCTTCTATACCTGATTGAAATTATCACGTACATGCTTGAAAAATATTTGGTCACTGAACTTTACGCAAAGGATGCTTTCTCCAAACTTATTCTGCGTATCGAACGAAGGCAAAGAGTGAGAAAAATATCACGACCTTTCCTTTTTGAAAAAATTTGTAGTGGGATTTGATATGACCTGATATTTGTATACTGTTGGAGGATTAACGAAATTTATGTATTGATGATGGGAAGAAACCAACCTAAATATTTGTAAATGTGTAACTGCCTCCTTGCAATGCAAACACACCATTAATGAGGTCATCATTGGTGGAAATGAGTTCAACCTTCACATTGGTAGGACCTCCATTTATCTCTGGACAAACTTTTGCTTCAACAACCCCCAACACTCTCCCAGAAATAGTGAACCCAGTGAAGCCAAAATTGATGTCTTCATTGCCATTGCAACCATTGTGATCCACTGATACATATTCACCCTTTTAAGACATATTCATGAAGTATGAGAATATGAATATTTCCAATGTAATTTTTCCACTCGATATTATTGACATCAAATCTGAAACTATCTCATTCATCTCCAGAGAGCTCTTGAAACAATTTTTTAGAATTGGAGATATTGAATTTGCACAAATATATTAAAGAAATTGTTAATGCATGTTGCGTGATTACCAATCAAAATGTTTAAAACAATACATCACCAACAAATTTTTATTTCATCTCCATTGCACATAATTCACCTTCGTTCGTAGAATGCATATGGCTCGTAGATCTTCGTCGGGTGCTTCAATTGCTGTAACATATATTTTGTAAATGATCTTGATAACCCCGTTATCTACAATATCACTATCAGTTTCAAATGATTCATTTTATGTATAATTATGGTGAATCGATAATTCTTTAGATTAAATAACGAATCTAGATTAAGTAACGAATCTACTCCTCGAACATAGATTATATGCAAAGTAAAATTTACATGAGTAAATTTTTAACTTTTCAAATTCCACTTATATTCATCAAATTTCTAGTAAGAAACACAGAGTATCGTTACAACTTACTTTGTTGGGTGAACTAACAACTGTGTTTAGATCCTACCCATAATTCTCCATAGTATTAACGCAGGTCAATTGCTTCAGCAATTTCACTGGGTTTCCTTTGCGATCAATGTATGGATTACATTTAAAATGTTTAAATATTATTTTTTAAAATTATTGAATTGTTATGGGATTTAACACTGAAGAAGCAACTTAATAAGCCTTTACACCACGCTTTCCTGCATTTTTGGCCATGGCTGCTAAAGTTACATTCGCAACCATGTTTGTCGATATCTGCAATTTGAATTCAACCAAAAAAATAACACATTTAAGAGAAAAAGTATAATAGTGTTTTTTTTGTTTTTTTAATAAGAAAAGATAAAGTAACACATTTAAGAGAAAAAGGATAAGTAGATAATGGTTTTTTTGGGTCAAATTTTTGAATTATTCACGGTCATCCTTAAGACATAGATGGAAGATCTGATCTCCCAAGAGAAATAAATAATGTAGAAAAAACTCTAGAAAATTCAAATCAATATGATTTAAATAATTAATAAATGTAAAATCTAAATCACTATCATCCACAAAACATATGATGGAAAATCTTATCTAATAAAATATATAATATATATATATATATATATATTATATATATATTATATTATATATTATATATATATATATATATATTATATTATATATATATACTCTAGAAAAATCTAAAATTAATTACGAAATGCTTTTTCACACTTTGTTAAGAGTTGCTCACCAGATCGAGCACAATATCTGGATCGGCCAAGAAGCAAGATAGTTGAACTTCGCCATAGTGCATAACGATTGGATCAATCATTCTGCAAGGATATTTGATTCAGCTCAACAAAAATGTGAGAGTAGTAGAGCTTCGGATTAGAAGCCTTCCTCAGCTTTGTCAAAGATGGACTCGCCTCGATGAAACCTTCGCATCCATTGATCTAGTCGACAACAGTTCGAAATGTCAAGCATGTAACCAATAGTGGAAGCACCCACCACCCACCATGTCTCCATTACAAGGAACTTCGAATCTAAAAGCCTACTGCCTTTCCTGCAGGTTTTAGCACCTCAATGCATCTCTCTTCCTCTAGTTCCCAACTAGTTGTCACTAGTTCAATGCAGATAGAATTTGAAATCACTTTGATGGTTGAGATGTCGGGCTTTCTGTGCACCAAACACGAAGACCCACTGAAAATCCAACCCCACCACAAGGATTTGGATCAATTTTACCCTTTGAGAGATCTAGATAGGCGCTACCCTAAACAATGTCAGGTTGTAAAACAATGCCTTTACATTGCCCTTTATCAAGTAAGGATGATCTATAACCATGCCTTTACATTGCCCATTATCAAGGAAGGATGATCTATAACCCCTAGGGTTTACCATGACATCACCCAAAACCCCAAGTTTACGCCTCTATCATTTAAATGATTAAATTATTAAGTTATTTGTGATTCAAAGTTTAAATAAAATAATTACAAATCTCTTTACTCTCTTTGAAAATAGAAAGCAACTTTTCATTCAATAAATATTATTTTAACTTTCAATTAATTGAAATTTATTTTATTTTAATTAATATAAAATTGTTTTTTGTTATTTATATGTATTTTTCAAAGTTATTTGTAATTTCAGATTAAAAATAAAATAATTATTGCACCCATGGGGTAGATATCATGTAAAACATAAACATGTAAACTTAAATGTAAATGTAAACATGAACATAAATGTAAAAGTTAATATTTAACATTTAACATTGTTAACCAATGTCCGCCCTAATTAAAAATCAATCTAATTATTATTATTATGTATAAACACAACATAAATTTAAAATATAAAGAGGTTTAGGAATAGTAAAAAAAAGAGCAATGGTAAATAAATAAAATATAAATAAACCATAAGTATGGTAAATAAATAAGACTTATTTTTATATTTACTCCAAAGGTATGGTAAATAAATAAATCTCTTTTTATCTTTACTCCATTAACCTCTCTATATTTATGAAAACTCAAAAAATAGGCTTTATTTAGGTGGATTCTGCGGGACACATAATTATTGACACCATGGGCCAATTACTATATTTATAAAAGAG
Organism: Pinus taeda; assembly: GCA_000404065.3. Classification (NCBI taxonomy): domain Eukaryota; kingdom Viridiplantae; phylum Streptophyta; class Pinopsida; order Pinales; family Pinaceae; genus Pinus; species Pinus taeda. The sequence goes on from APFE030578515.1 coordinate 52,863, forward strand.
GTATGATAAATAAATAAATATTGAAGAGGTACAAAGATGTATGGTCGATAAATAAAAACATATCAAATAAGATTAGAAATCAACATCTAATTATATAGGAAGTCTATGTGCAAAATGTCATTGTAAATAAAATAAATATGATCAATAAATAAAACCTCTTTTTATATTTTCTCCATAAACCTCTTTATATTTACTAACACTAAAAAAAGAAGTTTTATTTAGGTGAAATGTATGAGCCAAATACCATGGGCCAAATTACTATTAATGCCATGCAAAAAGCATTATTAACCCTTATATTATTATTAAATCTAATATTCATATTAATATTATTAAATTTAATAAGTTTGGAT
>APFE030578521.1:0-25006 GCA_000404065.3 Pinus taeda
AATTTGTAGGTTAACCATGCATGAGAGAAGCTTATGTAAATTTTCATTCTTTTATTAATAAATTGCCTGTAGTAGCCACGTTGGCGCAGGCCGTGGACATGTTTCCCTCTCTGAGGGTTTTAACCACGTCAAAATACTAGTGTATTGATCTGTGATCTGTTTGTGAGCGGTGTCCTTTTGGTGTTCTGTCTGAGGAACTTACCCTGTAAATTCCTACAAAGAGGTAGAGGGGGAGGAGGGTGAGGAGGAATAGGGGGTGAGGGAGGAGGAAAAGGGATAAGAGGTAGTGCAATGAGGGTTTCAGGAGGAGAGGTGAAAGTGCAGGTGGGGGAGGAGAGGATGAGGTGAAGGAGGAGGTAGGGGACAAGGGGAGGAGGTTATGCAGGAGTTAGTGGAGGAGGCGAGGAGAGGTAGAGGTGGAGGACGGGGAGGTAATTGCGGATGGAGGCAAGGGAAATATGGGGAAGGAGGAGAGGGTGGTAGATATGGGGGTGATGAGGAGGAGGTGGGGGCATGGGGAATAGGAGGAGAATGAGGAGTGGGGGTGAGGTAGAGGTAGAGGAGGAGTAGGGAAAGGGGGAGGAGGGTGAAGAAGTGGAAGAGGCAGGGGGGTAGGAGTAGGAAGCGGAGGTAGAGGAGTTGCAAAAGGGTGAGGCAGGGGATGAGGAGTTGGGGGGTTACTGTGGATGATGAGTAAGGGGGGCATGCAGAGCAAGATAGGGAGAAGAGTGAGCGTGAGGAGGGGGAAGTGGTGGAAGAGGCAAGGGGGTAGGAGGAGGAGGAGGAGGAAGGTAGGATGAGGGGGAGGTAGCAGGAGAGGAGGGGGAAAGGCAGAGGTGAATGATGGGGAGGAGGAAGAGGCTGAAGGGGAGAAGTTGGAGAAGGAAGAGGGCAAGGGGGAGGGAGAGGAGGTGAAACAGTAGGAAGCAGGGGAGGGAACGAGAGGACGCGGGGGGAGAGGTAGAGGTGGAGGTGGGGAAGGAAGGGAGGGTGAGGGGAGAGAGGAGAAGGCTGAGGGGTAGGAGGCAAAGGATGTAGGTGAGGAGGAGGAGGGGGAATATGTAGAAGAGATAGAGGGGGAGGAGGTAGAGGATGGGGTGGGGATGGATGGGGAGGCAGAGGCATGGCATGGGAGAAGGAGGCAGGGGAGGAGAAAAAGGAAGAGGGGGGTGAGGATGGAGGGAGGAAGTGGGGGAGGAAGTTGAGGTGGGAGATGGAGAATGAGGGAGGTAGGCAGGGGGTTAGGGAGGAGGCAAAGGAGGGGGGTGAGCATGGGGAATGACAGGTAGAGGGAGTATGTGGAGGCGCGGGAGGAGGTGGAGGATGATGGGGAGGGGGACATGGGTGCGGGTGGGGTGGCATGTGGGAGATTATTTAAATTTTCAAAAAATAGGCTAGGTTGATAATAAAAAGAGCTTTTTTAATTTGTTTAAATGACTGAAACCTCAGTATTTTCAAGACCAAAATTCCAATGAGTGGAATCTTCTTACTTTGGATTTTTGGGTATCAAAATTTCTTGTATTAAAATTTTGGTTTTTGAAATTTTAATTTATTTTAAATTCAATTTAAATAATAAAAAAATATTTGGTAAATAAAATTGTATGTTTTTAGAGAATTAAATAATTGAGAGAAAGCTAAATTATTATGAAAACACTTCAGCAGTTGCCAACTCCACTTCAAATTCCTTTGAAAAGGACCCACTCCATCGATGTCTCTTTTCAAAACATAAGCCACTCCCTCAATCATGACACAATGATGAGATAATGATCATTTTCAAATTGGTTTAAGAAAAACCCACTCCATCCATACAATTATATCACCTTGTTATCCATCACTATCATGATAGCGCAACCTATAAATACCATAGGAGTTCTAGAAAAGGATGATACAATTGCCAAAAATTACAGGATAGGGTTGCACCGTGAGGGGATTTCTCTGTGAAACAATTGTTGAAGAAATGAGACTTACATCCCTTGAAATATTTTCCCTATTTGAGATTTCTCTTAGAAATGGTTATAACACTTTAGTAAATTGTTTTAATAAATACATTTCAAAACACTTTTTGAAATGTTATAAGAGGCTTAGGGTTGAGGGTTTAGGTTTTTTTTTAGGGTTTAGGGTTTGGGGATTAAGGTTAAGGGTTTAGGGATTAGATGTTTTCATTTTATAACTTTTTAGCAAGTGTTTTGTAACTTTTTTCTAAGTGCTTATTAAAGGGATTTACTAAATTTTTATAAACCCTAAAGTGTAAACTCCAAAACGTAAGCATTTTATAACATTTTAAACACTAAACCCTAAGCATCCAATGACATTTTAACAAGCTTTTTGTACCTTTTTTGAAGTCTTCATTAAAATAATTGAGTAAAATGTTATAAACCACAAATCCTAAACCGTAAGCATTTTATAACATTTTAAACCGAAAACCCTAAACCCTAAAGCCTAAAATCTAAACCCTAAGTATTTTATAACATTTTAACAAGCATTTTCTTAATTTTTTAAGTTTTTATTAAAAGCATTTACTAAACTGTTATAAACCCTAAACCATGAGCATTTTATAGAATTTTAAATCCTAAACCCTAAATCCTCAGCATTTTATAACATTTTAACAAGCGTTTCGTAACTTTTTTTTATGTTCTTATCAAAATAATTTATCCAAATGTTATAAATCCCAAAACCTAAACCATCAACCCTATCCCTAAACACTAAGAATTTTATAACATTTTAAAATACATTTTTGCATCATTTTTAAGTGTTTGTTAAAAGCATTTAATAAAGTGTTATAACCCTAAACCCTAAGCATTGTATAACATTTTAACAAACTTTTTATAGCTTTTATTGAAGTGTTTATTAAAATAATTTACCAAAGTGTTATAAACCCTAAACCCCAAACCCCAAACCCTCAACCCTAAAACCTAAGAATTTTATGATCTATCAAAAATAATTTTGTAGCTATTATTTAGGTGTTTATTAAAATATTTTACTAAGGTGTTATAAAACCTAAACCTTAAACCCTTAACCTTAAACCCTAATATTTTAATAACATTTTAAAACGTTTTTTGTAACCTTTTTTAAGTGTTGATTAAAAGATTTTAATAAATTTTTATAAACCCTAAACCCAAGACCCTAAACCCCAAACCATAATCCCTAAACCATAAAACCTAAACCCTAAACCCTAAACCGTATAAACTAAACCCAAAACCGTAGACATTTTATAACATTTTTAAAAGCGTTTTTTAATTTTTATTTAAGTGTTTATTAAAATAATTTACTAAATTATTATAGACCTTAAAACGTACAAGCTAAAACCTAAACCCCAAAACCTAAACCCTAAACCCTAAACCCTAATCCCTAAACCCTAAACCATAAACCCTAATCCCTAAACCCTAAACCATAAACCCTAAGAATTTTATAATAGTTTAAGAAGAATTTTGTAACTTCTATTTAAGTCTTTATTAAAAGAATTTAATATATTGTTATAAACCCTAAAGCATAAAAACAAAACCCTAAACCCAAAAACCTAAACCCTAAACCTAAACCCCAAACCCCAAACCCTATACCCTAAACGCTAAACCTTAACCATTTAACATATTAAAAATTGTTTTGTAGCTTTTATGTAAGTGTTTATTCAAAGAATTTACCAAAATTCTGTAGACCCTAAAAACTAAACCCAAAACCCTAAACCTTAAACCCTAAACCCTAAACCCTAAAACCTAAATCCCAAACCCTAAACCCTCAACCCTAGTCATTTTGTAGCATTTTAAAACATATTTTGAAACTTTTAATGAAGTGTTTATTAAAAGCATTTACCAAAGCCTTATAAACCCTAAACCATAAAACTTAAACCCTAAACCCCAAACCGTGTACATTAAACCCTAAACCCTAAGCATTTTATAACATTTTAAGGTGCATTTTGTAATTTTTATTTAAGTGTTTATTAAAATAATTTACTAAAGTGTTATAAATGCTCAACCCTAAATTGTAAACCAAAAACCCTAAAACCTAAACCCTAGCATTTTATAACATCTTATAAAAATTCTAACATTTATTCAAGTGTTTATTAAGAGGATTTACTAAAGTGTTATAAGCCCTAGACTCTTGACACTAAACCCTAAGAAATTTATAACATTTTAAAAAGTTTTTTTAACTTTTTTTTAAGTGTTTATTATAAGAATTTAAAAAAGTCTTATAAACCATAAACCCTAAGAATTTTATATAATTCTCAAAAGAGTTTTGAAATTTTAATTAAGTTTTTATCAAAATAATCTACTAAGGCATTATAAACCCTAAACCATTAAATCTAAACCCTAAACTGTAAAACATAAACCCTAAACACTAAACCCTAAGCCTTTTATAACATTTGAAAAAGCATTTCCTAACTTTTATTTAATTACTTATTGAAAAAATTTACTGAAGTGTTATAAACCCTAAACCCTAAACCCTAAAACCCAAACCCTAAATCATATACCTTATACCCAAGAACCTAAACCCTAATTAATGTATAACATTTTAAAGAGTGATTTGTAACTTTTATTTAAGTTATTATTAAAATAATTTACTAAAATTTTATAAATCCTAAATCCTAAATCCTAAACCCCAAACCCTAATTCCTAAACCATAAACCTTACGAATGTTAAGACTATCTATAATAAGGGATGACCACACTTGGGTATGTGAGTGTAGGAGGAGAAAATTGTGGTACATGAGATACCCCGACCTTTGTTTTTCCACCCTCCTTCATAAACCTATTTCCTTTCATTTATTTTTCTTCATAAGTCCTCAAGGCTCAATGGGATGAATGCATTACGTGTAATATGTAGTAGTGGATAGCCCCTTAATGTGGGGTGGTTCATCCCTACACCCTAACAGGTAAACCCCAAACTATAAAACCTAAACCCAAAACCATAAACCCTAAACTGCAAATCCTAAACACTAAACCCTAAGCATTCTATAACATTTTAAAAAGTGTTTTGTAACTAAGTGTTTATTAAAACAATCACTAAGGTGTTATAAACCCGAAACCATGAACCCTAAAGCCTAAACCCTAAACCCTAAAACGAAAATATTAAAACTTAAACCCTAAGCATTTTGTAAAGTGTTATAAACCCTAAACCCTAAACCCTAACCCCTAAAGCCTAAACCGCAAGCACTTAACCCTAAACCCTATACCCTAAACCAAAAAACCCTACACATTTTCTAACAATTTCAAATTTTTTATGTAACTTTCATTTAAGTGTTTACTAAAAACATTTACTTAAGTGTTATCAACCCTAAACCCTAAAATCTAAACCATAAACCCCTATCCCTAAACCTTAAACTCTAAACCCTAAACCCTAAGTATTTTATAACATTCTAAAATGTGTTTTGTAACTTTTATTTAAATGTTTATTAAAATAATTTAGTAAAGTGTTATAATCCCTAATCCCCAAACTCTAAACCTTAAACCCTAGACTTAAAACCCTAAACCCTAAACCCTAGAACCTAAACCATAAACGCTAAACCCTAAGCCTTTTAAAACATTTCAAAAAGGTTTGAAATTAGTAACAAGAGCCAATCAGATAATAAGGGAAATTAAATTACCGATGAAGGCTAAAGAGGAGGTGAAAGAACTGATCGAAGTAATAGAAGGATTCAAAGAGAAAAGTGAGTTTCTCCACTAAAATAATTTTCCAACCTTTTATAATGTTGATGGGAACTTACATCCCAAACATTTCTTCATGAAAATCCTGGTGGAAATTAAGGAAAGTCACAAAGGTGTCGAAGAGAAGGACCACTCCCTTAAAGGGAAATAGATTATGAAATTATATAATGATCATTATGAATTTTTGTTCTTGCTCAAGAACATCTTTAAGGAGTGGGGAAAAATTGATTATGAATACATTACTAGCCTGGAGGTGACCATCATAGAGGCTTCTTCATGTGACATGCCATATGATAGAGAGTGGAGGACTATAATGGATCTACATGAATGGGTTATCACCACGGAAGTCACATCAACATCCTAAGAGGTCTCAGCAAAAGCAAGTTCCAGTGTAAGGACATTGTAACACCAGATGAGACATCATTAATCAGCACAAGCATTAGCACTTGCCACAATACCAACATCGACATCATCCACAACACCTAAATCCAAACCCAAATCCCAAACCATAAACCATAAACCCTATCCCTAAACACTAATAATTTTATATTATTTTAAAATTCCTTTTGTAACTTTTTAAAGTGTTTATTAAAAGCATTTAATAAAGTGTTATATCCCTAAATCCTAAACCCTAAGCATTTTATAGCATTTTAACAAGCGCTTTTTAACTTTTATTTAATTTTTTATTAAAATAATTTACTAAAGTGTTATAAACCCTAAACCCTAAGCCCAAAAGACTAAACCATAAACCCCAAACAACAAACCCTAAACCGTAAAAGCTAAGCATTTTATGATATATTAAAAATAATTTTGTAACTATTATTTAAGAGTTTATTAAAAGAACTTACTAAGGCATTATAAAACCTAAACCCTAAACACTACACACTAAACTTCAAACCCTAAAACCTAAACCATAATCATTTAATAACATTTTAAAACGTTTTTTTGTAACATTTTATTTAATTTTTTATGAAAACCTCTTAATAAAGTTTTATAAACCGTAAATCGTAAACTGTAAACCCAAAACCCTAATCCTTAAAACCTAAACCCTAAACCCTAAACCCCATAAACTAAAACCTAAACCATAGGCATTTTATAACATTTCTAAAAGCGTTTTGCAACTTTTATTTAAGTGTTTATTAAAATAATGTACTAAATTGTTATAAACGTTAAACCATATACCCTAAAACCTAAACCCAAAAACCTCAACCCTAAACCCTAAACACCAAGCCCTAAACCCTAAACCATAAACCCTAAGAATTTATAACAGCTTAAGAAGAATTTTGTAACTTTTATTTAAGTGTTTATTAAAAAAATTTACTAAAGTGCTATAAAGCCTAAATCCTAAACCTTAAACACAAAAACATAAACCCTAAACCCCAAAACCTAAACCCTAAACCATAAAACCCAAACCCCAAACTCCAAGGAGTCCCTTCTATCAAAAAACAAATTTGAAGTCGTAGCAGAGAAAAATCCACTACAACAGGATCAAAGGTGACACTGAGGAATCCTTAGGACCACAACCCAAGCCCATACAACACACTTCTACAAGGAAAAGGAAAAACCCATATAAGAAAATGCAAGGCACAATGGATATGGAGATTTAAATACATGATGTAGAGACAATGTTGGAATAAATTGCAATGGAAACAAGTTTTTTTGGTAATCATAGAAGATTTGGATGAAATGGAAGTATATGAGAAAACCCTCTTTGAGATACTATATTTTCTACATAGCCAAGGATCCATTTCAATTTTTAAGCTGCAAACATACCTTCTTGAACAATCATATATGTAACATACCCCATTACCAATTAAGCCAAAGGAGCTGGATACTAGGTTGACTCAACTACTAGTGTGTGATTAGGAGAATGGGGTCTAAAAAATATGTATCTTCTCTATTCACATTTTGGGGTCAAAATTTATGTTTTCCTAGGGTTTCCATATTCATTTTGTATGTTTTCATAATCATGCCTCGTGGTACACACATGGTGCCATGTGGAATATTACCATAGGGAATATTTGTTGGCATAATTCCACTCATTCCTAGGTAAATCCAACCTTATGATCTCGAGAGAGGTTCCATCATAGTTATATCGAGGGGGTACCATCTCGTGTGGTGGTATTTGAGTCTATGTACTTAGTATTTTCTTTTAAATAATTGCTATAATACACCTCCTCAACTGAGACATAGTTCCACTACATTGTATCCACTCCTTGTGGTTGGATAGTTGATCATCACTTCAAGGAATATTATTCGAGTGCTTCTTGTACCTTTTAAGTGTTTCTTGCACCACTAAGAATGGCTCCCTTGCTACATATCAATATCAAGCTCCACTTGTAATGGAAATTTCTCTAAGATTATCACCAAAGGTTCATTATAGATTTGTGTCATGGCTTCATCAAAATCTTGTTGTTCATCTTCCCATTTATTGTCTACATTTTCCTTGGTTAAGGAATTGAAACACAATGAGATGTCAAAGTAATGTGATGTAGACTTCAAATTTTTCACTGAGATAGGTTTCCATTGACCACTCAATTTATGACCTGTATCCTCTCTAGGTTGATATACAATCCATCTACACCTACCACATAGTCGAGGTAAGTTACAAAGTCCATGGAAAATAAACTCTTCTTGAAATTCATCAAATGTTTCTTCCATCTTACATATTTTCATAATACGGCTTTGAGCTTCTATAAGTGTTATGTTCATATTTTTATATAGAGGAGAATGATATCAAAATACACAGTGACAAAATAAGCCAGATAATATCTTGATACATCATTCATCAATCTATGGAATGTTATTGGTGCATTAGCGAGCTAAAATGCCATTACGAGTATCCATACATTCATTGTAAAGTATGGAAGCTCATTTTCTATGTATCTTCTTACTTCACTTGTACCCTAAATTATGCTCAAGCTTAGAGATATGGATTTCTTATCACTTGCAAGTATCTGCATGATATGGAAAAGGGTAAATATTCCTTTTTACTTTTTGTAGAAAGAAAGTGCAAGAAACCTACATAGAAATCCAAATAGAATCACAATGAGATCAATGAAGTGAAAATTACAATTTAATAATTATATATTTACAAAGAGTTACAATGCAAATTCACAAGAATGACAACAGTCCTTCTCCACCTTAAGGGGGTAGCCACTGCTACATATTACACATAATGCATTCATCCCATTGAGCCTCGATGAGTTATGAAGAAAAATAAATGAAAAGAAACAGGTTTATGAAGAAGGGTGGGAAAACAAAGGTTGGGGTATCTCATGTACCACAATTTTCTCCATCCTACACTCACATACCCAAGTGTGGTCTTCCGTTATTATAGACACTCATAAAATTGTTAGGGTTTATGGTTTAGGGAATAGTGTTTGGAGTTTAGGGTTTAGGATTTAGGGTTTATAACATTTTAGTAAATTCTTTTAATAAGGACTTAAATAAAAGTTACAAATAGTTTTTAAAATGTTATAAAATTCTTAGGCTTTAGCGTTTAGGGTTTAGGGTTTATAACGATTTAGTAAATGTTTTTAATATAAACTTAAATAAAAGTTACAAAACACTATTTAAAATGTTATAATTTAATTCGGGTTTAGGTTTTAGGAATTAGGCTTTAAATTTTATAACACTTCAGTAAATTCTTTTAATAAACATGTAAAAAAAGTTACAAAACACTTTCTAAAATGTTATGAAATGCTTAGGGTTTAGGTTTTAGGGTATATGGTATAGGGTTTAGGGTTTTGGGTTGTGGTTTATGGTTTAGGGTTTATAACACTTTAGTAAATTGTTTTAATAAACACTTAAATAAAAGTTAAAAAGTTCTTTTTGAAATGCTATAAAAGGCTTAGGGTTTAGTTTTTAGGGTTTAGGTTTTGCAGTTTAGGGTTTATAGTTTAGGGTTTAGTTTTTATGGTTTAGGGTTTATAACATCCTAGTAAATTATTTTGATAAAAAGTTAAGTAAAAGTTACAAAACTCTTTTCATAATGCTATAAAATGCTTAGGATTTAGGGTTTATAATAAACACTTAAATAAAAGTTAAAAAACACTTTTTAAATGTTATAAATTGCTTAGGGTTTAGGGCTAAGAGTCTAGGGTTTATAAGGCTTTAGTAAATCCTCTTAATAAACACTTCAATAAAAGTTAGAAATTTTTTTAAGATGTTATAAAAAGCTTAGGGTTTAGGGTTTAGGGTTTGGGGTTTGGGGTTTGGTGTTTAGAGTTTAGGGTTTATAACACTTAAACACTCAAAAGTAAGTTACAATATGTTTTTTAAAATGTTACAAAATTGCTAGGATTTAATGTTTAGCATTTAGGGTTTAGGGTTTAGGGTTTAGGGTTTAGAGTTTAAGGTTTATGGTTTAGAGTTTAGGCTTTAGGGTTTAGAGTTTGTGGTTTATAGTTTCGGGTTGAGGGTTTATAAAACTTTAGTAAATTCTTTTAATAAACACTTAAATAAAAATTACAAAATGCTTTTTAAAATGTTATAAAATGCTTAGGGTTAAGGGTTTAATGTTCACAGTTTTGGGTTTAGGGTTTATGATTTAGGGGTTTAGGGTTTATAAGACTTTAGTAAATTCTTTTAATAAAAACTTAAATAAAATTTTCAAAATACTTTTTAAAATGTTATAAAATGATTAGGGTTTAGGTTTTAGGGTTAGGAATTTAGGGTTTAGGGTTCAGGGTTTAAGGTTTGGGGTTTTGGGTTTAGGTTTAAGGTTTAATGTTTAGGTTCTACAAAATTTTGGTAAATGATTTTAATAAACACCTAAATAAAAGTTACAAAACAATTTTTAGAATGTTATAAAATGGTCAGGGTTTAGGGTTTATGATTTAGGGTTCGACGTTTCGGGTTTGGGTTTTAGGGTTTAGGGTTTAGATTTTTGGGTTTAGGGTTTGGGATTTAGGGTTTAGGATTGACGTTTTGGGTTTACGTTTTAGGGTGTATGGTTTAACGTTTATAATAATTTAGCACATTATTTTAATAAACACTTAAATAAAAGTTACAAAACGCTTTTAAAATTGTTATAAAATGCCTACGGTTTAGGTTTTAGTTTATGAGGTTTAGGGTTTAGGTTTTATTATTTAGGGTTTAGGGTTTAGCGTTTATGGATTAGGGTTTGGGGTTTAGGGTTTAGGGTTTGAGGTTTATTATGTAGTGTTTAGGGTTTAGGTTTATAACACATTAGTAAGTTCTTTTAATAAACTCTTAAATAATAGTTACAAAATTATTTTTAATAGATCATAAATTGCTTAGGTTTTAGGGTTTAGGGTTTGTGTTTTGGGGTTCAGGGTTTAGTGTTTATGGCTTAGGTTTTATGGTTTATAACACTTTAGTAAATTATCTTAATGAAAACTTAAATAAAAGTTACAAAATTCTTGTTAAAATGTTATAAAATGCTTAGGGTTTAGGGTTTAGGGATATAACACTTTATTAAATGCTTTTAATAAACACTTTAAAAAGTTACAGAAAGGTATTTTAAAATGTTATAAAAGTATTATTGTTTAGGGATAGGGTTTATGGTTTATGGTTTGGGATTTGGGTTTGGATTTAGGAGTTGTCTATGATGTCGATGCTCGTATTGTGGCAAGTGCCAATGCTAGTGCTAATTAATGATGTCTCGTCTAGTGTTGCAAAGTCCTTACACTGGAACTTGCTTCTGCTGAGACCTCTTAGGATGTTGATGTGAATTCCCAGGTGATAATCCATTCATGCAGATCCATTATAGTCCTCCACTCTCTATCATATGGCATGTCACATGAAGAAGCCTCTATGATGCTCCCCTCCATGCTAGCAATGTATTCATAATCAACTTTTCCCCACCCGTTAAAGATGTTCTTGATCAAGAACAAAAATTCATAATGATCATTATATAATTTCATAATCTATTTCCCTTTAAGGGAACGGTCCTTTTCTTCGACACCTTTGTGACTTTCCTTAATTTCCACCAGGATTTTCATGAAGAAATGTTTGGGATGTAAGTTCCCATCATCATTATAAAAGGTTGGAAAATTATTTTAGTGGAGAAACTCACTTTTCTCTTTGAATCCTTGTATTACTTCCATTAGTTCTTTCACCTCCTCTTTATCCTTCATCGGTAATTTAATTTCCCTTATTTTTTGATTGGCTCTTGTTACTGATTCAAACCTATTGGGGGTTAAGGGTTTAGGATTTCAGGTTTATGGTTTATGGTTTATAACAATTTAGTAAATGCTTTTAATAAACACTCAAATAAAAGTTATGAAAAACTTTTTAAAATGTTGTAAAATGCTTAGGGTTTAGGTTTTAGGGTTTATAACACTTTAGAAAATGCTTTTAATAAACACCTAAATAAAATTTAGAAAACACTTTTTAAAATGTTATAAAATACATAAGTTTTAGGTTTTAGGGTTTTAGGTGTAGCGTTTGGGGTTTAACGTTTAGGTTTTATAACAATTTAATAAATTATTTTAATAAACACTTAAATAAAAGCTACAAAATGATTTTTAAAATGTTATAAAATGATAAGGTTTATGGTTTAGGGTTTACGGTTTGGGGTTTACGATTCAAGGCTTAGGTTTTAGGGTTTATAAAAATTTAGTAAATTATTTTAATAAAAAGTTAGATAAAAGTTACAAAACACTTTTCAAAATGTTATAGAATACTTAGTGTTTATAGATTATGGTTTTGGGCTTAGGTTTTAGGCTTTAGGGTTTAGGGTTTATAACACTTTAGAAATTTCTATTAATAAACACTTAAATGAAAGTTACAAAACACTTTTTAAAATGTTATAAAATGATTAGTATTTAGTGTTTGGGGTTTGGGGTTTAGGGTTTAGGGATCATGTTTTAGGATTTAGGGTTTATAAGGATTTAATCAATTCTTTCAAAAAGCACTTAAATAAAAGTTAGAAAACTCTTTTTAAAGTGTTATAAAATGCTTAGGTTTTAGGGTTTGGGGTTTAGGATTTAAGGTTTTGGGTTTATAAGGGTTCAGTAAATGATTTTGACAAACACTTAAATAAAAATTACAAAACACTTTTTAAAATGTTATAAAATTCTTAGAGTTTAGAATTTAATGTTTAGCATTTAGGGTCTCAGGTTTGGGGTTTAGAGTTTAGGGTTTAGTGTTTAGGGTTTATAATGCTTTAGTAAATTATTTTAATAAAAACCATAATAAAAGTTAAAAAATCATTTTTAAAAAGTTATAAAATGATTAGGGTTTAGGGTTTAGCATTTAGGGTTTTGGATTTAGGGTTTACGGTGGTTTAAAATTTATGGTTTATAGTTTAGAAGACTTTATTAAATGGTTTTAATGAAGGCTTAAATAAAAGTCATAAAATTCTTTTTAAAATGATATAAAATGCTTAGGGTTTAGTGTTGACGGTTTAGGCTTTGGAATTTAGGGTTTAGGGTTTAGAAGATCTTAGTAAATGCTTCTAACAAACACTTAAATAAAAGTTCCAAAATGCTTTTTAAACTGTTATAAAATGCTTAGGGTTTAGGGTTTTTCATTTTAATTTTAGGTTTTGGGTTTAGGGTTTAAGGTTTAGGTTTTAAGGTTTATAACACCTTTGTAAATTCTTTGAATAAACACTTAAATATACGTTACAAAATGGTCTATAAAATGTTATAAAATGCTTAGGATTTAGAGTTTAGGCGCTAGGGTTTAGGGTTTTGGGTATTTGGGTTTAGAGTTTAGGGTTTAAGGTTTATAACACTTGAGAAAATGCTTTTAATAAATAATTAAATAAAAGTTATGGACTACTTTTTAAAATGTTATAAAATGCTTAGTGTTTATGGTTTAGAGTTAAGGGTTTAAGGTTTATTGTTTGTGGTTAAAGGTTTAGGTTTTAGGGTTTTGAATTTAGGGTTTATAACACTTACGTAAAAGCTTTTGGTAAACACTTAAATAAAATTTACATAACACTTTTTAAAATTTTATAAAATTCTTAACATTTACGGTTTAGGGTTTAGGGTTTAGGTTTTGGTGTTTATGGTGTAGTGTATAGGTTTTTGGGTTTAGTGTTTAGGGTAGAATTTTAAAGGTTTATATAATGCTTAGGGTTTAAGGTTTAGGGTTTAAGATTTAGGTTTTAAGGTTCATAGCCCTTTTTAAATTATTTTAAGATAAATAGGGTATGGGGTTTAGGGTTTAGGGTTTAGGGTTTATGGTTTATGGTTTACAACACTTTAGTAAATTCTTTTAATAAACACTTAAATAAAAGTTACGAAATGATTTTTAAGGTGCTATAAAATGTTTAGGGTTTAGGGTTCGGGTTTTATGGTTTAAGGTTTAGAGTTTAGGGTTTAGGGATTATAACACTTTAATAAATTATTTTAATAAACATTTAAATAAAAGTTACAAAACACTTCCAAAAATGTTATCAAATACTTAGGATTTAAGGTTTACAGTTTAGGGTTTAGGGTTTATATCACTTTAGTAAATAGTTTTAGTAAACACCCCAAAAAAAGTTACAAAAGTTTTTAAAATTGTTATAAAATGTTTAGTGTTTGGGGTTTAAGGTCTAGGGTTTAGGGTTAAGCGTTTGAAGTTTAGATATTAGAGATTAGGGTTTATGGTTTAGGTTTTATAACACTTTATAAAATGCTCAGGGTTTAAATTTTAAGATTTTTTGAGTTTGGGGTTTAGGGTTTCAGGTTTCAGGTTCTTGGCTTTGGGTATATAACACCTTAGTAATTGTTTTAATAAACACTTAAATAAAAGTTACAAAACCCTTTTTAAAATGCTATAAAATGCTTAGGATTTAGTGTTTAGGGTTTATTGTTTAGGGTTTTGGGTTTAGGGTTAAGGGTTTAGAGTTTAGGGTTTAGGGTGTAGAGATGAACCACCCCACCTTAAGGGGGTATGTGCTGCTGCATATTACACATAATGCGTTCATCCCATTGAGCCTCGAGGAGTTATGAAGAAAAATAAATAAAAGGAAACAACTTTATGAAGAAGGGTGGAAAAACAAAGGTCGGGGTATCTCATGTACCACAATTTTCTCCCTCCTACACTCAAATACCGAAGTGTGGTCTTCCCTTATTATAGATACTCAAGGGTTTATGGTTTAGAGATTAGGGTTTGGGGTTTAGGGTTTAAGATTTATGGTTTATAACATTTTAGTAAATTCTTTTAACAAGCACTTAAATAAAAGTTACAAATAGTTTTTAAAATGTTATAAAATTCATAGGCTTTAGCATTTACGGTTTAGGGTTTGTAACACTTGAATAAATGTTTTTAATATACAGTTTAATAAAAGTTACAAAACACTATTTAAAATTTTATAACACTCTTTAGGTTTTGGGGATTAGGGTTTAAAGGTTATAACACTTTAGTAAATTCTTTTAATAAACATGTAAAAAATGTTACAAAACACTTTTTAAAATATTATGAAATGCTTAGGGTTTAGGTTTTAGGGTATAAGGTATAGGTTTTAGGGTTTGGGGTTTAGGGTTTAGGGTTTATAACACTTTAGTAAATTATTTTAATAAACACTTAAATAAAAGTTACAAAATACTTTTTGAAATGTTATAAAAGGCTTAGGGTTTAGTGTCGAGGGTTTAGGTTTTTCAGTTTAGGGTTTATAGTTTAAAGTTTAGTTTTTATGGTTTAGGGTTTATAACACCTTACTAAATTATTTTGATAAAAACTTAAGTAAAAGTTACAAAACTATTTTTAGGATGATATAAATGCTTAGGGTGTAGGTTTTATAAGACTTTTGTAAATTCTTATGATAAACACTTAAATAAAAGTTAAAAAATACATTTTAAAATGTTATAAATTGCTTAGGGTTTATGGTTAAGATTTTAGGGTTTATTAGAATTTAGTAAATCCTCTTAATAAACAATTAAATAGAAGTTAGAATTTTTGTTAGGATGTTATAAAAAATTTATGGTTTAGGGTTTAGGGTTTGGGGTTTCGTGTTTAGAGTTTAGAGTTTATGGTTTATAACACTTTAGTAAATGATTTTAATAAAAACTTAAATAGAAGTTACAATATGTTTTTTAAAATGTTATAAAAATATTAGGGTTTAAGGTTTATGGTTTAGGGTTTAGAGTTTAGGGTCTAGGCTTTAGGGTTTTTTGTTTAGAGTTTAGGTTTAGGGTTTAGGGTTTGCGATTTTTAGTTTGGGGTTGAGGGTTTATAACACTTTGGTAAATGATTTTAATAAACACTTGAATAAAAATTACAAAACACTTTTTACACTGTTATAAAATGCTTAGAGTTTAGGGTTTGATGTTCATGGTTTGGGGTTTAGGGTTCAGGGTTTATGATTTAGTGTTTAGGGTTTGGGGTTTAGAGGTTAGGGTTTAGGTTTTATAAGACTTTAGTAAATTCTTTTAGTAAACACTTAAATAAAAGTTTCAAAATAATTCTTAAAATGTTAAAAAATCATTAGGGTTTAGGGTTTAGGGTTTGGGATTTAGGTTTTAGGTTTTAGGTTTTGGGGTTTATTAAAAGCATTAAACCCTAAAATTCTTAGGGTTTAGCGTTTATAAAAATTTAGTAAATTCTTTAAGCAAACACTTAACAAAAGTTACAAACGGTTATTAAAATGTTATAAAATACTTAGGGTTTAAGATTTGGGGTTTAAAATGTTATAAAGTGTTTATGGTTTAGGGATCAGGGTTTAGGTTGGGGGTGTGGCTATTAGTGTTTACGGTTTATGTTTTATAATCCTTTAATAAATTATTTTAATAAACACTTATAAAAAATTTCAAAATCATTTTTAGGGTTTAGGGTTTTTTAGGGTTTATGGTTTTTTAGGGTTTATGGGTTTTTAGTCTTTACGTTTTTTTATGGTTTATGGTTATTTTAGGGTTTTTTGTGTTTAGGTGTTTTATGGTTTAAGGTTTGGGGATTAATTTTAATGGTTTAGAGATTAGAGGTTTACATTTTATAACTTTTTAGCAAGTGTTTTGTAACTTTTTTCTAAGTGCTTATTAAAAGGATTTACTAAAGTTCTATAAACCCTAAAACCTAAAATCTAAACCATAAGCATTTTATAACATTTTAAAGCCTAAACCCTGAGCATTTTATAACATTTAAAAAAGTGTTACGTAACCTTTTTTTAAGTGTTTATTAATAGAATTTATTGAAGTGTTATAAGACCTAAACCCTAAACCCTAAACCTTAAGCATTTTACAACATTTTAAACCCTAAGCATTCAATGACATTTTAACAAGCTTCTTGTAGCTTTTTTTGAAGTGTTCATTAAAAGAATTTTGTAAAATGTTATAAACTATAAATCCTAAACTGTAAGAATTTTATAACATTTTAAACCCAAAACCCTAAACCCTAAAGCCTAAAATCTAAACCCCAAGTATTTTATGACATTTTAACAAGCATTTTCTTAATTTTTTTAAAGTTTTTATTCAAAGCATTTACTAAAGTGTTATAAACCCTAAATCCTAAACCATGGGCATTTTATAGAATTTTAAATCCTAAACCCTAAAGCCTAAGCATTTTATAACATTTTAACAAGTGTTTCGTAACTTTTTTTATGTTCTTATTAAAAGAATTTATCAAAATATTATAAATCCCAAAACCTAAACCATAAACCCTATCCCTAAACACTAAGAATTTGATAATGTTTTAAAATACATTTTTGTATCATTTTTAAGTGTTTATTAAAATCTTTTAATAAAGTGTTATAACCCTAAACCCTAAACCCTACGCATTTTATAACATTTTAACAAGCGTTTTGTAACTTTTATTGAAGTATTTATTAAAATAATTTACCAAAGTGTTATAAACCCTAAACATTAAGCCCTAAACCCCAAAACCCAAACCCTCAACCCTAAAATCTAAGCGTTTTATGATCTATTAAAACTAATTTTGTAACTTTTGTTTAAGTGTTTATTAAAAGAGTTTACTAAGGTGTTATAAAACATAAAACTTAAACCCTTAACCCTAAAGCCCGAACCCTAAACCCTAAACCCTAAACCCCAAACCATAATCCCTAAACCATAAAACCTAAACCCTAGACAATAAACCCTAATGTATAGACATTTTTAACATTTTTAAAAGTGTTTTTCTATTTCTATTTAAGTGTTTATTAAAATAATTTACTAAATTGTTATAGACCTTAAACCATACAAGTTAAAACCTAAACCCCAAAACCTAAACCCTAAACCCTAAATCTCAATGCCTAAATCCTAAACCATAAACCCTAAGAATTTTATAACAGTTTAAGAAGATTTTTGTAACTTTCGTTTAAGTCTTTATTAAAAGAATTTACTAAAGTGTTATAAATCCTAAAGCCTAAGCAAAAACCCTAAACCCTAAACACAAAAAAATAAACCCTAAACCCCAAAACCTAAACCCTAAACCCTAAATCCCAAACCCTAAACCTTGATCATTTTATAACATTTTAAAAATTGTTTTGCAACTTTTATGTAAGTGTTTATTCAAAGAATTTACCAAAATTTTGTAGACCCTAAAGACTAAACGCTAAACATAAAACCAAAACCCTAAACCTTAAACCCTAAACCCTAAACACTAAATCCCAAACCTTAAACCCTCAACCCTAATCATTTTATAACATTTTAAAAAGTATTTTGAAACTTTTATTTAAGTTTTTATTAAAAGCATTTACTAAAGTCTTATAAGCCCTAAGCCTTAAACCCTAGACCCTAAACCGTGAACACTAAACCCTAAACCTTAAGCATTTTATAACATTTTAAAAAGCATTTTGTAGTTTTTACTTAAGTGTTTATTAAAAGAATTTACTAAAGTGTTATAATGCTTAACCCTAAACTATAAACCACAAACCCTAAACGCTAAACCCTAAGCATTTTATAACATCTTAAAAAAAAAAATCTCACGTTTATTTAAGTGTTTATTAAGATGATTTACTAAAGTCTTATAAGTCCTAGACTCTTGACCCTAGAACCTAAGAAATTTATAACATTTTAAAAAGTTTTTTTTAACTTGTATTTAAGTGTTTATTATAAGGAATTACTAAAGTCTTATAAAACCTAAACCATAAGCATTTTATAGCATTCTAAAAATAATTTTGTACCTTTTACTTAAGTTTTTATCAAAATAATCTACTAAGGTGTTATAAACCCTAAACCATAAAAACTAAACCCTAAACTATAAACCCTTAATTGAAAAACATAAACCCTAAATGCTAAAGCCTAAGCCTTTTATAACATTTCAAAAAGCATTATGTAAATTTTATTTAATTGTTTATTGAAACAATTTACTGAAATGTTATAAACCCTAAACCCTAAGGCCTAAAACCCAAACCCTAAACCCTATATCTTATACCCAGAAACCTGAACCCTAAGCATTTGATAACATTTTAAAAAGTGTTTTGTAACATTTCTTATGTTTTTATTAAAACAATTTACTAAAGTGTTATAAACTTTAAACACTAATCCATAAAACATAAACCCTAAAACCTAAACCCTAATTAATGTATAACATTTTAAAGAGTGTTTTGTAACTTTTATTTAAGCGTATACTAAAAACATTTACTAAAATGTTATAAACCCTAAACGCTAAAGCCTAAGAATTTTATAACATTTTAAAAACTATTTGTAACTTTTATTTAAGTGCTTATTAGAAGAATTTACTAAAATGTTTTAAATCCTACATCCTAAACCCTAAACCCCAAACCCTAATCCCTAAACCATAAACCTTAAGAATTTTATGACCATCAATAATAAGGGAAGACGACACTTGGGTATGTCAAATTGTGGTACATGAGATACCTCAACTTTTGTTTTTCCACTCTTCTTCATAAACCTATTTCCTTTTATTTATTTTTCTTCATAACTCCTCAAGGCTCAATGGGATAAATGCATTACGTGTAATATGTAGCAACGGATAGCCCCTTAAGGTGGGGTGGTTCATACCTACACCCTAAACCTTAAACACTTAACCCTTAACCCCAAACCCCAAACCATAAACCCCAAACCCCAAATCCTAAACACTAAACCCTAAGCATTTTATAACATTGTAAAAAGTGTTTTGTAACTAAGTGTTTATTAAAACAATCACTAAGGTGTTATAAACCCAAAACCATGAACCCTAAATCCCAGACCCTAAACCCTAAAATCAAAATATTAAAACTTAAACTCTAACAATTTTATAAAGTGTTATAAACCGTAAACCATAAATCGTAATCCCTAAAGCCTAAATGACAAGAACTTAACCCTCAACCCTAGACCCTAAACCCAAAACCCTACACATTTTCTAATAATTTTAAAAAATTTATGTAACTTTCATTTAAGTGTTTACTAAAAACATTTACTAAAGTGTTATCAACCCTAAACCCTAATCTCTAAATCGTAAACTCCTAACCCTAAAACTAAAATGGTAAACCCTAAACCCTAAGTATTTTATAACATTCTAAAATGTGTTTTGTAACTTTTATTTAAATGTTTATTAAAATAATTTACTAAAGTGTTGTAATCCCTGAACCCTAAACTCTAAACCCTAAACCCTAGATGTAAAACCTTAAAACTTAGAACCTAAACCCTAAACGCTAAGCCCTAAGCCTTTTAAAACATTTCAAGAAGTGTTTTGTAACTTTTATTTAAGTGCTTATTAAAACAAATTACTAAAGTCTTATAAACCCTAATACCTAAACCTTAAACCCTAAACCCTATAACTTATATCCTAAAACCTAAACCCTAAGCATTTCACAACATTTTAAAAAGTGTTTTGTAAATTTTTTTACATGTTTATTAAAAGAATTTACTAAATTGTTATAAAATTTAAACCCTAATCCCTAAAAACATAAACCCTAAAACCTAAACCCTAATTAATTTATAACATTTTAATGAGTGTTTTGTAACTTTTATTTTAGTGTATATTAAAAATATTTACTATAGTGCCATAAAACCTAAACTCTAAATGGTAAAGCCTAAGAATTTTATAACCATTTAGAAACTATTTGTAACTTTTATTTAAGTGATTATTAAAAGAATTTACTAAAATTAAAAAATCCCTCAATCCTAAACCCTAAACCCCAAACCCCAATCCCTAAACTATAAACCCTAAGAGTTTTATGAGTATATATAATAAGGGAAGACCACACACAGATATGTGAGAGTGGGAGGGAGAAAATTGTGCTACATGACATACCCCGACCTTTGTTTTTCCATCCTTCTTAGTAAACATTTCTCCTTTTATTTATTTTTCTTCATAACTCCTAAAGACTCCATAGGATGAATGCATTATGTGTAATATGTAGCAGCGGATACCCCCTTAAGGTGGGGTGGTTCATCCCTACACCCTCAACCCTAAACCCTAAACCCCAATTCCTAAACATTAAACCCTAAGCATTCTATAACATTTTAAAAATTGTTTTGTAACTTTTATTTAAGTGTTTATTAAAACAATTACTAAGCTATTATAAACCTGAAACCATGAAACATAAATCCCAAACCCTAAACCCTAAATCAAAAATCTTAAGACTTAAACCTTAAACATGTTATAAAGTATTATAAGCCATAATCCATAAACCCTAATCCCTAAATCCTAAACTACAATTGCTTAACCCCAAACCCTAGACCCTAAACCCCAAACCCTAAATCCTAAACACTAAATTCCTAACCCTAAAACCTAAGCATTTTATAACAATTCTAAAAACATTTTGTAACTTTTATTTAAGTGTTTACTAGAAACATTTACTAAAGCGCTATAAACCCTTAACCCTAAACTCTAAACCATAAACACCTAACCCTAGACACTAAACTGTAAACCCTAAACCCTAAGTATTTTATAATATTTTAAAAAGTGTTTAGTAAATTTTATTTACATGTTTATTAAAAGAATTTACTAAAGTGTTATAAACCCTAAACCCTAAACCCTAAACCCTAAAACCCAAACCCTAAACCTTCAACATTTTATAGCATTTTAAAAATGGTTTTGTAACTTTTATTTAAGTGTTTATTAAAACAATTTAGTAAATTGTTATAAACCAAAAACCCTAAGAAATAAACCCTAAACCCTAAATCCTAAACCATATAGCCTAAACATTATGCCCTAATCATTTTATAACATTTTAAAAGGTGTTTTGTAACTTGTATTCAAGTGTTTATTAAAAGAATTTACTAAAGTGTTATAAACCTTACACCCTAAACCCTAAATCACAAAACCCTAAACCCTAAAGCATAAGCATTTTATAAACCTTAAACACTCTACCCTAAGCCCTAAATCCTAAACCCCAAACCCTAAATGCTACTTCCTAAACTGAAAACCCTAAACCATAAATGCTAAGCATTTTATAAGATTTGAAAAAGTGTTTTGTAAATTTTATTTAATTGTTTACGAAAAGATTTTAAAAAAGTGTTATAAACCCTAAATTCAAAACCCTAAATCCTAAACCCTAAACCCGAAACAATAAACCTCAGACCCTTAACACTAAACCATAAACACTAGGAATATTATAAAATTTTAAAAATCAATTTGTAACTATTATTTAAGTGTTTATTAAAAGCATTTACTCAATTGTTATAAACCCTAAACCCTAAACTCTAAACCGAAACTTGAAACCCTAAACATAAAATCCTCAACCCTAAATCTAAGAATTTTATAACATTTTAAAAATTATTTTGTAACTTTTATTTAAATGTTTATTAAAATCATTTATTAAAGTGTTATAAACCCTAAAACCTAAACCCTAAACCCTAAACCCTAAACCTAAAACCAAAAGTCAAAACCAAAAACCTTAAACCCGAAGCATTTTATAACAGTTTAGAAAGTGTTTTGGAACTTTTATTGAAGTCTTTATTAAAAGAATTTACTAAGGTCTTATAAACTCTAAACCCTAAATCCCAAAGGCCAAACCATAAACACTAAACCCTAACCATTTATATCATTTTAAAAAGAATTTTCTAACTTTTATTTAAGCCTTGATTAAAACCATTTACTGATGTCTTATAAACCATAAACCCTAAACATTAAACTACCCTAAACCCTAAACCCCAAACCCTAAATGTAAACCCTAAACCCTAATCATTTTATAACATTTTAAAAATAATTTTGTAGCTTTTATTATAGTGTTTATTAAAATAATTTACTAAAGCGTTATAAACCCTAAACACTAAAACCTAAACTCTAAAACCCAAACCTGAAACCCTAAACCGTAAACCTTAAATCCTAAACTCTAAGCATTTTATAGCGTTTTAAAAGTGTTTGGTAACTTTTATTTAAGTGTTTATTAAAAGAATTTACTAAATCCTTATCAACCCTAAACCCTAATCACTAAGTATTTTATAACATTTTGAAAAGCGTTTTGTAACATTTATTTAACTTTCTATTAAAATAATTTACTAAATTGTTATAAACCCCAAAACCTAAGCACTCGATAGTAAACCCCAAATCCTAAACCCTATACCCTAAACCTTAATCATTTTATAACATTTTAAAAATCATTTTCTGCTTTTTATTTAAGTGTTTATTAAAATAATTTACTGAAGTGTTCCAAAACCTAAACCCTATGTATTTTATAATGTTTTAAAAAGCGTCCATTAGAGAAGTCCAACGATTGAGTCCATCCAGCGTGGGAAAGACAACACGTATACAAATTGAACAAAGCACACACATGGTTGTGCCCCTACAAACCTATTGGACATAAAACAATGGTCTTGCGAACAAGTTTCGATATTTCCTTGTGTAGTAGACCATGGAAAATTAAAGGTGGAAAACTTAGATGTTTGGTGTCTTCAACACTTGTATCATAAACTACTCTTCTAGTAGAATATGGTCCACCTATCCCCTAAAGAGTATAGTAAGAATAATGTCCACCTTTCACCCAGAGAGTATAGCAAGAAATTCCCATTTATTTTTTCATTTCTTATCATAAATAGGATCCTCTTCTACTATGTCTTAGAAAAGTTAGATGTTTGGTGTCTTCAGCACTTGTATCATAAACTAATCTTCTAGTAGAATATGGTCCACCTATCCCATGAAGAGTATAGTAAGAATAATATCCACCTTTCACCTGGAGAGTATAGCAAGAAATTCCCATTTATTTTTTCATTTCTTATCGTAAATAGGATCCTCTTTTACTATGTCTCTTCCTCGCTACCTAGATGGGCACAGTTTTGACTATTGGACTATATGTTCCAGTTATGTTTGTGGGACAAGATGGGTGCACTTGAGGCTTGCTAATGGTGCCTTGCGATCAGTATATAGATGTGCCTTGATGAATGGGTGGGATAATGATATTCGAATCGAAATCCAATCTTAAAGTATACCTCCCTTGTCCTCCTTATTAAACACTGCAATTATAAACTCTTTTATTTCTTCCTCTCGAATCACTATTCTAAGTTCGAAGACAAAATAAAAATATGTGGCGTGCATTACTTACAAGCATGTCGCTTTAAGCTTTCTCAACACCTTGCGAGCCTCGAATCCTTAGGCCAACAACAGATCCAACTACTAAAAGGTTGATGAAGATATTGGAAAATGTTACAACGAAAGGCTATTCTGAGTGATACTTTGAGTTAATTTTTTTGCACCCCAATTAACTCTACGTTAGCTTCTTGCCATCTGCAGGTACTCAGGGGGAGTATGGTCAGCAGAATGATTATCAAGGAAAGAAATTATCTTGGTCTTCCCTTTGCCCTTGATGTCAAAGGGGGAGAGTGATTTGGTGTTGTTTCCATCAAGTTCAAAGGGAGAGATTGCTCGCATTATGATGCATGTGTTGTACTTGATGGAAACCCACTCGTAGAAGAACATCTCACTTATTTATATCTAGATGAATCTACAAAAGAGATATCAGATGTGACTGAATGCATGGGATGCCGGACAACTCAGAGGAATTAGTTAGGCCCCTATACTACTAGTGTAACCCCTTATTGTTATTAGTACAACCCCCTTATTATATTGATGTCCCCATGTAGTGCCCATATTGTCACTATTGTGCCCCATAGAAGCCGACCATTGTTATTATTGTGCCCTTACATTATTATTGTTATGTCGGCTCTGATTACATTATGACCCCTTAGACTCCTATATATAGAAAGGAGGTATTTTCATTTGTATCATCCAAGAATTGTTCATTTATGTAATGTAAAGGAGGTTGCCCCCTCGAAGAGGCTGAATTCTAAGGCGTTGATCTATCTTTTCTATATTTTCTTGAGCTGGTTCCATAACATTTGGTATCAGAGCTTTGAATTCTAGGGTTTCGGTGCTCCAAACAGGTCATCGTGGAATTTTCACTATAACGTTTTTCTGTGACGTTTCAGAAGTCGAAAAAACCCATTTGAGAAGAAATCACTTTGAACCTTGGGTCTAAATTTCAGAGCTTTTCGCGGGATATTTACGGAGATATGATCTGAGGAAGTTGGTCTTTTTGCAGACTCCTGAATTACATTCAAAACAGGTGACCTGGGGAAAATCGTCATA
>APFE030578526.1:0-14000 GCA_000404065.3 Pinus taeda
AATAAGGAAGAGTTGGATCAAATAGTTTCAACATGAATACTTGCAAGTAACATGTACCATATATGATTTCCTAGAGAGTTTGTGAATGCATGGTACATGCATGTGTGTATTTGGTTCCCTTACTATCACGGACATGGGTTTTGCTAGGTGTGACAGTGGTTTCCACCTTGCCTTTCCATTTCTAGATAGCCATGGTGTGATGGGGTTCTTTTATTTGGTTTAGATTTTAATTGCGAGATGGTTTTTGGAACTCATTGAGGTGGTCTTAGGAAACTTCCCATAGTGCCTAGTTATCCTTTCACCGATTTTGGAAGGATTGCGGTAAAGCCTTAGGGTGGAGACAAGACAATTCCTCAACATCAGCTACATGACTCTTAAGAACCATCCTAACATTTTTGGTAACCAATCCCTATGAGGCTTTAGACCGCTTGACCTCGAGATTCTCCCTTGCTATAGGCCTACCAACATCAACAAGGCGTTTGAAGCTCTCACTAAAAGGCATGCCAATGTCGAGGGACTATTTTTCTTAGTGATGTGCTAGTGTCCCAAGGTTTTGAGCCACTTTTCAGGCTGAGATCCGAGGTCACTACGCATAATTGAATGACACTTTTAGAATAGAAAGATAACAAGGAAACAATGAGGCAAATGAAAATACTTAAAGAAGCCCTTGACTTGACCCATACTAGCCATGGCAAGGATTTCGTCAAACGTATCATGAATATGTAATCTACAGGTGTAAATAACATATCTTAGCATAGGGGTCTGATACTTAGCTAAGAATCACTAAGAATCATTGAAGCCTCAACATATTGGCTTCCAGTTCATCAATTAGGTCATCAAACCTACACATAACCAACATAATTTCAATATAAATACGAAGGGAACCACAACCATATAATCCACATATAATCCAATATAATGCTCATATAAATACAAAGAGAAATAACCTCATATTGATGATGTAAAATCCAACCCTAGGATGAGACTTCCATGTCCCAACCGAGTGTAGAATGGTGAGCCAAAACCCTCTTCAACCATTCAGCCCCGTGCTATATTCCAAGCATGAATGTGGGATCTCATAAAACATATCAATCCAAAACCAAGGCTTCGAGGATTACTAACTCAACCCACCAAGGGCTTCCACGACATTTGTCCAACCAAGGCTTCTAGGACTAGTAACTCAACCCAAGTTGTTATAGGGCTTCGAGAGCATTTGTCTTACTAGGGCTTTCAAGAACTAATAATTCAACCCAAGCTAAAGGAAACATGAGAACCAACCAAAACAAAACAAGGATAACAATGATTAAGATGATAAAATTATCAAAATAACACTAAATTAATAATGTGATATAAATTAAAATTAAATAAATATAGATCATAATATTTAATTTAACACACCTAAATATTGAAATTTTACCATCAAAAATGTTAAAATAGACTCTAAAAAAAGTTGAAATATTATAATATTAGTATATAATTTTAATTTATAATTACATTTCAAGTATAATATAAAAATGATAGGTATATCCATGTGGATAGATATTTGTATTTTTAGGAACAAAACAGCGAGTGCGAGATTAGAAATTAGGAATAGGTTTAATTATAATTTTTTTAAGGTTATTTATTTAATTATTAAATAAAACATTAACAATCCAACAAAACATGATATCAATTTTACATGGAACGTTCATCCTCTATTTATAAATTATTTCAATCCTTTATAAACAACATGGATTTTGTAATGATGGTTGGACTAGTAAATGGGAATAGTTTATACTAATATAATGATTACTAATATTTTTATAAGAATTTAATCTTTATTATTTGTGCATTTTTCTTAATATATGTTTATCTAAAAATAATATATAAAACATTTTAATTTTCTTAAAATATGTTTATCTAAATATAATATATGAAAGATTTTAACTCTTTTAGATAAAATGTATAATAACTTTGTCATAATTAAACAAAAATATTCTTAAAAAAAGACTAAGCCTTCCAAAGATCTCACTCACCTTTATATATATAAGGAAAAGAATAAATTTCTTAGTTTAATGTTGGTAAAATTTATTTGTATAATATATACTATATATATATATATATATTATAAGGTTTATTTTCTTAATATATATATTTCTCTCAAAATAGTAATTAAATTTAAAAGTTTATTTTACAATTTAAGGTCAAAGTTTATATATATATATTATATGTTATTTTTTTTAGGAGTGGGAATTTAGGCTTCAAATTCACAAGGGGTGGCAACTAGATCGACACGAGCACTTACATTCCCCTATATTTTTTTAAAGCATGTCTCCCTCCTCCTCCCACTATAAAACAATTATTTTATTAAATATAATATAAATATATAATATATATATATATATATTTAACTTTTCTTATTATGTAAAAATTATATATAATATAGTTTTATTATAATTATAAGATCGAAATGTCATGAAATTTAAAAGTTTATTTTACAGTTCAAAGTGTAACTTATAAATATAATTTAATATAACTTAAGTTTAAGATACATTTAAAAAACTAATTTAAATTATAAATATTAATAATAAATAAGTTTTAGTTAGTTGGATTAGTTTATACTATTAATGTTGAAATGTGTATATTTTGATTATTTTGATAAAGTTTTTTTTGGTAAATTATGTTAAAAAATTTGATGAAATTACAAGTTTAAGTGATTGTTTTGTATAATCTAGAGGTTTAATGTTTTTTCTTATGTATTTAATGACATATTTTGAACAATTATAAAATTATAAACCACACTTTTACCAAAAATAAGATTATCAAATTTCAAAAAATAAACCAAAGTATAAAAGAGTTAAATTACATTGTTAAAATATTATTAATAATATTTTACATTAATTTTTTATTGAAACTAATTTTAGATAGCAAATTTATTTTCTTAAAAAATAAAAACACTTTCTAGAATAAATAATCATAAATCAACATTTAAATTTATTAAATAAACGATAATATCACAATAAAAAAATAAATATTATTGTAAATCTAAAATACTAAATAACTAAAAAAAATTATACAAATATTTTTATATGAATCAATACATTTAGCTTACATTTATCTAAATATTTATTTATAAAAACTTCAACTTACTCGCAGTAAAAAAATGTAAATAAAATAAAATAACATGAAAATAATTTTATTTAATAAATAAAATGATATAAATCACGTAAAATGCAATGTATTGCATAACATAAAACATATATAATAATTTTGTTTTAGTTTATATTGTAATAAAAGGAAAAATATAATGCTCGAATCCAGCTAACCGAAATATATGGAGAGAGCGTATATAATGAAACTAAACTGCTCACGCCATCTTTTATAAAATGGGTGAGTAAAACCCTAATATAACCAGAGGTGGAAAGACCATCGACCAATTAAACAACATAATGGAGCAACGCATTACTTCAGTTCATATGGAGCTAGTCAAACACCTGCACAAAATATTTCGCAACAAACTGAATCAGTGGTCAACCGTGATGCATGACCAAAGAGAAAAGAAGATGACTACGAAAATATTTTTGAAAATGAAAAATAATAGAGATTGTTTTGGGAATCTTCATAGAAAAACATGTGGACTAGCTACAATGCAGAGAGCAGACCGCTAGATCTCAGGTTATACACTCGTAAGAAAAGCAACTGTGAGGCCCAACCAGCCATTGAGTCAAAATTACGCCATAAATTATTTCATATAAGCTGCTTTACATCACAGCAGAAAGAAGAGTTATGCTAAAGGCGAAAACAGACACTAAGATATGAGTTTGTAGGTGTTTTGTAGAGGTATCAACTTTGTCAGAAGATTCCGGTTGTTATTTTGATGCAAGTTGGGTCGTTCTTTTGATGAAATTTTACATCCACTTCCAAACAAGTAACCGGATTGGTGAGACTAGTAATAGAATATGTGATCAAGAAAGTTTTAAGTAAAAACCACATTCAGATTGTTAAGTTTACTGGTATCAACTACCTAGCCGATTGTTAAGTTTACTGGTATCAAACTATCTAGTATGATTTAGAGTAGCAATTAAAAAAGAGAGTTTGATCTCCAGATGCGGGTGATTAACTGTTCAAAGAACAATCAGGCTGAGCATCATATGGGCATCTGTCAGCTCACATAAGCCACGAGTCAGATAGCTTGGGAAGGCAGATGGGTCTGCAAAACTTCTTTAATCAGGCCTTTATTGTGTTCACCTGTAGTCTCAGGCTCCTTAAACGCTCATAGCATACCAGCTTCAATGCACTAGGTGTCGAGTTTTTTACTTCTAGTTCTAGGGGTTTCTCTCAATCACTCTGCTGCAGGGGTTCACAGAACTGTTAATGTGCAGAGTTTGTATGGTTATTGGGAGGTTCTGTTGTTACCCAGCTAAGAGCAAGCAAAAATGCAGGGCCGAAAGAGTTAGGTTACTGAGCAGAAGAGGGGGCTCTGGTGGTGGAGCAGTCTTGCAGGGTTCCTCCTACACTCCGGAACCTGAAAGGCTTTGTCCTCAGGCAACCAGGAGCGGCAGAGGAAGGGGTCGTGGTAGATCTGGAGCTGCAGTATGTGAACATGCTGCTCACCATACTGGGTGGTATCATTTCCATGCTCCTGGATAATGCTACTTTTATTATTTCTATCTCTATTGAAAAGCTTGAAGGCAGCAGTAATTTGGGAGAGGCCCAAAACAGAGAATTGTAAATCCGAAGGAACATTTACGCCCAGTGGAGGAGAATGCTTCCTCCAGATTCTGGCAAACCCAGCTGGCCCAGGTGTGTCCCTCAATGGCGATCCCTCAGGCTATGTGGCCCCTCATTCAGACTTAGAGGACTCTCTTCTGTACTGGTGGTGTCTGGTTGTTGAGGAGCCCTATACTACACATGATGACTAGCCTACTTAATTCTGTTTCAGTTGCTATGATTTTGGCTCAGTATCCTGCATGTCAGTGCGTAGTTACTACATATACCAGCTGTTTCATGTTTCTGTCCATGTTCAAAACTGTAATGTGTGAGAGAACTGTACTGATATTATGTGTTTTTTGTAAAATGCCATCAACAAGCTGAACTCTCAAGGCCACTGCCTTGCTGTAATTTTTTTGTATCAATAATACAAGTAGTCATATTGAGAAAAAAAAAAAAAAAAAATGAAGAGAAAATTAATTCCTAACCATATTCAGATGGTTGGGTTTATACTAGGTGGTTCCAAACCCTTACAGTCAACCATTTTTATCTCAAGTTTTTCTTAAATACTCAACAAGTTTTGCCTAAAGTTTTTTTTTAATACAATATGATTGTTATCGTATTAATATATTCCTAAAGAGATGTTGGAAAGGGGTTTAAGGTAAAAATGGAAATAAATTTTTGAAAAACTAAATTAAAAACATAGGGCAAAACTCTTTCTGTACATGGAAATGAATTTTGTTTTAGTTTCAAA
Source organism: Pinus taeda (assembly GCA_000404065.3). NCBI lineage: Eukaryota > Viridiplantae > Streptophyta > Pinopsida > Pinales > Pinaceae > Pinus > Pinus taeda. Next base: position 5,444 of record APFE030578526.1, read on the forward strand.
GCTTAAGTAACCTTTTTCAAATTTGTTTTTATAAAACTTGAAACTGTGATCTCATTCAATATCAATGATGTCAGAAGAGTTCAACTTCCAAGCTCACTATTTTTTCTAGCTCACGGATATCCGAGAACCTCACTAGACGAACTCTTCCCCTAATGGTCCTAGTTTCGATTCCCTCCAATTGGGAAAAATCTTCGAAGAACTGCAAGGTTGTTGCAAGCATCAAGCTGACAACCTCTCGCTCCTTACATTTTTCCTCATAGAGTCAAGCTCCTACTCGATTTCCAGGGAAACAGGAGCGTCTCGGTTGGCTACGGGGTCGAATCCCTTGCACACCATATTAGGCTTTCTAAGAGCACTTCTCTTAAATGTAATGAATCCAAGGGTTAAAGAGGCAACTGCTGATGCTGATGTTCCCCAAAGATAACAGAGTGTCTTTCCGGATTGATTACACTATGATATTTTGTATTGATTAAAGCAATAGGAAGATTGTCTTGGTATTGAATATCACTCTGGATTGCTTCATTTTCAGTTTTAGGTTTTGCATTGGCTACTAGACTAATCTTGGTGTTTTTTTATCTCTTTGTGATCTCTATTTTTTTTTTAAAATTGAACATTTGTATAATTTTTTTCATGAAGAAGACATAAGAAACACTTCAATCCATTGAAGATCATAACCTTGGTTTAAGAAACACTTCAATCAATTGAAGATCATAACCTTGGTTTTACAAAAGTTTACCCTTCACTTTCAAAGATCCCAAACCTAGATAAGGAATCTAGCTATCTCTAGAAACCCTTCAAATGGGAGGCTAGGGGAAACACATCATGTGTGAAGAATAGGATGGAGATGAATACATGGTGAAGGAGGTAGCCATCCTTAAGCTATATACACTCCTACATAAATGATTAGAACTCATCTATGTATATGGTGAAAAGCTTGGGTGAGAGAGGACACCTGTGCCTCACCCCAATGGTACTCCTTATCAAATTTGATAATCCATGTGCTATGCAAAGAAGGTTTAGAAAATGCTAATAAATATGTAAAATATAAGTGAGGAAAGTCTTCAGAATGCTGATGTCTCTAGACAAGGCAATAAGAAGACATATAATATTCACCAGTAATTATCAAGAAGATAAATTAGGTGTTAGGCCTTGATTTTTCAACAGTTTGGGGTGAAATAATCTTATAATGGAATAATCTAATTAAAAGAGGTGCCATAGGTCACTCAGATCAAATCTAGAAGATGTGCATCTTTTCCCATCCTATCCCTTTGTTCATATTAGTATTAGTTTGGTCTAGCCAATTGGATATGCTTCAAATTTCTGTTGATTGAGAAAAGAGTTCTACTGGGGTCTTTCTACAATAATGGTTTTCAAAACTACAAGCTATATCCTACTCTCCCTTTTTATATACAATGGGGCAAATGGAAATGCTAAAATGCTCCCATTTTTTAAAGAATCTGGGTAGACATTAGAAACACATGTTTAAAGATAGTTACTTATTATAAGGAAATTGGGCCTAATACAAGGTAGTTAGCCTGGAGGAATATAGAGCTTGGATCTATGGTGGTTTGCATACCTTGTTGGTTTTCTTTGATGGGGCTACATAAACCATCTATCATGCATATGTAAATAAACCATCTAGCATGGATGTGTAAATAACTTTTATTTTAATGATACCTGATTGGTTTTTTTCTTATTGTGAAAAAAAAGGAAAATCAATATCTAAATTTTCTTTATGGGTGCTTATGAGAGAAAAATAACATTTGTGACGCTATTGAATCAATTATTTCTACAATTTCTTAGAGATCTCTTATCTTCAAATAAGTAAAGAATTACAGCATAAAAATACTTACAAAAAGAGATCATGCTTATTTGGACTTAGCAATTTCCTTTTTCTGGTTAGCTCCTCGTCCTGAACCTCCTTCTGCAGGTGATTTATAATTTGGGGTAGGCACTAGGTCTGCCTCAATTAGTTCAAGATCTTGCAAGAGAATATAGTAGTGAGATTTTACCTCACTAGGAGTTTTATTCTCCACCATTGCAGCTACCTTCTCCCAGCGATCTGGACTGTCTTTATCATAAATGGCCAAAGCCATTTCAAAATCCTTATTTTGTTTCCACGTCCAACTCGTGCTTGTGGATTCACCAGCCATTTCCCTATGAGATTTGAAACTGGAACCTTCTTTCTCAACTGAGTAAAAGTGTATATAAGAACAATAAAGCTCCACTTAGATCTCTAGTTGTTATGGCTGTCAGATTTGAAACTCTAACCTTCTTTCTCAACTGAGTAAAGTGTATATAAGAACAATAAAGCTCCACCTAGATCTGTAGTTGTTATAGATGTATTGTAATTAAACCGTCATCGGAATAGAGTCTCTCGACATTGGTGTTGAAGTAGTGATAGTGTTTGACCATAACACCCGCTTGAATGTCATGTTCTTGGGACCACCCTACTAGTTAAATGTGAAGTTGTTGACCCTTCTCTTCATTCTCAAATTCCCAAGTATTTTGGAATTTTAAGATTAGGAAAGATCATTCCTTGACCCTTCTCTTCATTCTCAAATTCCCAAGTATTGTGAGAATCTCTAACTTAAATAAATTCTAGAGTTTCTAGCAATAGGAAATCCAAATCTACTTATTTACGTACACCCTAAAACCTCATTTCACCTACCACAACCAATGGAGAAGTGGCAATATTAAATGTACAAATAAATTATGTGACATTGGGATTGATCAACTTGTTGATGGACTTTAATGGCTTACCTGGTAATTATGTGTGACCATCATCAGATGTTAATTTGTTCGTTATTGCCACCATTTAACTAATTAAATTAAATATTATTTTATTATGACCAACTCTTTTATCACTTTCGTATTATATGAACCAATCACTTATCAAATGTGAGTTGTTATGCAATAAACATGACCTTAGTAATAAAATCTGAACTTTATCTGAGTTGTCAAGTTATTGGAACTATCTCACTTGTAATACCTCTCATGTTATTTGAACCATCTCACTTATAGCACCATGGTATTAAGATCATCTGAGTAATCAAATCCTTCTTGGTCACCTCTACAAATGAATTTATTGGGACTTTTTAAGTTTATCAAATTTGAAATTTTCACTATCGCTATGTTAATGAATTGAAATATACTTATTTTAAAAAGAAAATAAATAAATGCTTTGTCTAAAACAGAATTTAATAGTTTTTGGTTGAAACTAGTGAAATATTGTTTTTCCCAAAACTTCATTTTTGTTATTAAAATGGGTGGTTTTGATTGTATATATGGATTTAGGGCCTTGATAAATTGTGTGGAGAATTTACAACTCAAATTTGTGATTCCAAGGGATCACTGATTCTTGGAAAATTAGAGTTGGCATAAAACCTCCAAAAATAAAACAAATAGGCTACAACATTAATCAATAGTAAAATATACAAAAAAAAAAAATATATATTTAGTTCAAAGTTTTTTAAAATTAATATTTATTCAATATATTAATATGAAATTTTATTTTATGAATTTATATTTATTTTAATTACTTTAAGTTGATAAAATAATGATGAATTAGATTATCAAAATAATTTTAGTTTAAATTGTTTCATGGGTTTTTTTATTTAAGAAAATAACAACAACATTAACATTATATTCTATTAAACTATATTAACTAAATAAAATAAATTTTCTTTGCCAATTTTATCCATTTAAATAAGAGAGTTGTATACATTTTAGATATGCATGGTTAAAACATTTTTTTGAGGTGTTCAATTTTTTTAATAAAAAAAGTCAAGTGGTTTTCTGTATAATTTGTGGCATTGAGTGAATAAGTTGTGGCAAACTTTAGTAAGTATGTCACTTGGAATTTTTTTGGGTGGTTGGAAGGAATGATTGGATTCATGTCTATCTAGGTCCAATTCTTATAAGGGACATGTTGAGCTTATATGGAGTAATGATTCTTTATGTAGAATGTCCTTAAACCCTAAATAATATCTTGCTCTTGCATAAAGGTTGGAGGGTAAGGTGCCTGATTACTTAGAAAAGAAAACCCTAACTCACCTATTATTGAATCACAATGCAATCAACAAGTTTATAAATATTGTTAAACATGTCTCAATCAAAGCTTCTAAAGATTATGCTTGAAGTTTGTACTCTTTAGTATGAGTTGGATAGTGAGGTTCTTAGTTACTTACATAGGAAAACTCTAAAATAATATTTATTGAAGCATAGTGCAATCAACAAATTTACAAATGTTGTTAAACATGTCTAAATCAACACCTCCAAGGATTATACTTAGTTTTTGTACATAAATTTTAGGTTTTATAAATATATTATGGTATACTTAGGTATTTTTATGGAGTGAATTATTCTTTATGTTTATATATAAAGTTTAAGTTTATTTTTTATACAATTCATATGTATTTTTACAAAGTGAATTAATAACTTGACAAATGAGTCGGAGCCTCATGCAACACCTCATAGTAGCCCTAATCTTAGGGCTGCCCTCAGTGGCCTCCTATTGCTGAGGATCGATGAACATGGAATCATGAGAGGATGAAGAGCCTCCCTCATATAACTAGCGAGAAAATGAAGGAACAACAAAAGCTTTCACCTCTCTCATTTCTGCAATGGGTCCAACAAAGGTTAGACCATCATCAACCACCAAGTTTATTAAAATATTGGAAGACATCCTCGAAATATCACTCCCTCGATCTCTTCCTTGTAAAGTAGGACTCTCCATGGCGAAACATGGATTAGTTGGGCAGTTTACACAATTATGGTCATAGCCCAAAACGGTACAAAAATGGGTAGAAAGGAACTGGTCTGCAACAATAAAAGGAAAAATATCAATGAGGTTCTATGGAAGAGGAAACTACACCTTCCACTTTGAAACCAAGGAGGATCAAGATCTAATATTTAGGAACGGCTCGTACTTTATGGATACAAGGGGGTTGTATCTAAACATATGGATGCCAGATTTCGACCCAGAAAGGGATATAGCTAATGTCATTCCCATTTGGGTCAGATTGTCACATCTCTCCTCCACTATTGGGGAGACGATTCAGTTAAAGACATAGGAAATGTAGTTGAGAAATACATGGATAAGTGTGAGCCAAAGGAAAACATGCACGCATGTGCCAGAATGTGTGTAGAGGTGGATCTAGGAAAAGGGCTTCCAAAAGCCATCAAAATCAAAGTGGATCAGTGGAATCATATACAACAGCTTGTAGAATATGAAAAGAATTATTTCAACCCAATTGAGAAGCCAATAGTACTATGAAGAAAAATACATATAAAAAAAGATAAAACAATTAAAAAACACAGTGAGTGTGTGAGCTAAAAAATGCTGCAAATCTCATATATTCATTCAAATATTAACTACATTCTTATATAGTAAAACTATTACTAAAATCAACTCTAAAATAAATCTACTGACATTATAGCTAATTTACAGAACTTTCCAGTAGTGACCACCCTAACAATCTGCTACTTTAATTTTGCAGTGAACACAAAATCTGCTGGCTACTTTGTCAGCATTTTACATAACTAATTAAGCAGTATTCCCAACACTCCCCCTTAATGATTAATGAGGATTTACTATCTTATCTTGTATTGCCAAAAACTGATCTTTTGCCGTTGCTTTGGTGAAGATATCAACTAGTTGATGCTGAGTATTTATATGCTTTAATTCAATATCCTTCTTCTGCACCAAATCTCTAATGAAGTGATATTTCATGTCAAAATGTTTTGTCCCGCTGTGATGAACTGGATTCTTTGCTAACTTGATGGCACTTACATTATCACAATAAATCACTATAGGCTGAACTTGTTTTTCTCCAATTTCTTCCAAAATTTTTCTGAGCCAAAGAGCTTGTGTACCTGTTGAGGTAACTGCAACATAATATGCTTCTGTATATGAGAGGGCAACAACACTTTGTTTTTTTGAGCTCCATGTAATCAAACCAGAACCAAAAGAGAAACAATTTCCAGATGTGGACTTACGATCATCAAGACTACCTCCCCAATCTGAATCACTAAATCCAACAAGATTGAACTTTTCAGAAGAGTAGTAATGAATACCAAAATTTAGAATGCCTTTCACATACCTTAAAATCCTCTTGGTTGCCTTCATATGTATTTCAAATGGATTTTTCATATATCTTGAAACAAGTGAAACTAAATATGTAATATCAGGCCTTGTGTGGGTTAGAAATATCAAGCTCCCCACAATACTTCTGTAATTTTTCTCATCAACTAAATTAGCACCATCATCTCTACATAACACCTCTCCATGAGCACTTGGAGTAAGGGATGGATGACAATCAAGCATATCAAATTTATTTAGCATATCGTTTGCATACTTTGTCTGACAAATGAAAATCTCATCCTTACTTTGATAAACCTCCATTCCTATAAAATATTTCATGATGCCTAGATCTTTCATCTCAAATTCATTCATCATAGCAGCTTTGAATTTATCATTCATCTTAAAACTACTACCCATATACAATAGATCATCAACATACAAACTTATGATTAAAATATCAATACCTTCTTGTTTGTTGTAAAGGGTAGGATCATTCTTACTTCTTTGGAAGCCATTTTCCTGAAAGTATCCATCAATCTTTGCATACCATGCTCTTGGTGCTTGCTTAAAGCCATACAAATCCTTCTTCAACTTGTAGACATTATTCTCCTTTCCTTCCACTTCAAAACCTTGTGGCTCCTACACATATACTTCCTCTTCTAAGTACCCATTCAAGAAGGCACTTTTCACATCCATATGATGTATACTCCATTGTTTATGAGCTGCTAATGAAATCAACACTCTAATGGTCTCCTGTCTTGCTACTGGTGCAAATGTCTCTTCATAATCAATTCCATACTTCTATGTGAATCATTTAGAAAATAATCTTTCTTTTTGTCTATCAACACTCCCATCACTGTTAAATTTAGTCTTATAGACCCATTTGGTGCCAATATTTTTCTTGTCATGTGGAAGCTCTGTCAACTTCTAAGTGTCATTCCTTTGAATGGAATCCATCTCTTCTTGGATGGCTTGCATCCAAACATCATTAGTACATGCATCTTCAAAACATAATGGTTCAAATTCAGCCTTGGCTAATAAAGCAAAATTGACTATCTCACCTATTGGGCTTTCTTCATGTGCTTGATTTGCACTCCTCTCATAAATATCACTCAATCTTCTTACCTTCCTTGTAGAACTTGGAGAAGAAGATGGACTTGAACTTGATGTTGAAGAAATTGATGAAGGGCTACTTGGTGGAGTTAAGCCACTAGTTACAGAAACATTAGTTGGCTGCTCATGAACATTATCAACAATTATATCATCGTTCAAAACAGATTTTGTCTTCTCAACATGGCCTTTTTGATGACCATAAACTCCCCCTTCATAAAAATTACATCTCTTGAGACAATAAGCGTGTTAGTTACAGGATTATACAATTTATAAGCCTTGCTTGTCTCACTATACCCAATAAAAATGCATAACTCACTCTTTGCATCTAACTTTTTTCTATTTTGATCACGTACATGCCCATAAGCCAAACAACCAAAAACTTTGAAATGATTAACATTAGGCTTTTTTCCATACCAAGCTTCATAAGGAGTCATATTTTCCAGTGCACTGGTGGGGCTATGGTTGAGGATGTATACTGCTGTTGCAACTGCATCTCCCCAATAAAAGTTGCTCAATCCCTTAGTTTGTAGCATGCATCTTGCCATTTCAACCACAGTACGATTTTTTCTTTCAGCTATGCCATTCTGCTGAGGTGTGTATGTTGTAGTATGTTGCCTCCTCATGCCATTCATATCACAATAACTCTAGAAATCTTTTGAGCAGAATTCTCCTCCACGGTCAGTCCACAAACATTTGATTTTGCACCCTCTCTCATTTTCTACAAGGCCTTTGAACTTCTTAAATGTATCTAGGGCTTCACTTTTGGCCTTCAAAAAATATACACAACAATTGCGTGAGTAATCATCAATAAAAGTGATGAAATATGATGACTTACCCAAACTCTTAGTCTGCATAGGACCAGATATGTCTGAATGAACAAGGTGAAGTGGGTGATGAGCACTCCATGCACTACCCTTTGGAAACCTTTCCCTTGCATGCTTTCCTTTAGCACATCCTTCAAAAACCTCCTTATGCTCTTCTACCTTGGGCAAACCAGAAACTAATGCATGTGAGGTTAGAAAATTCAAACTCTGAAAATTTAAATGCCCATACCTGAGATGCCATAACCAACTTGAATCCTCATAAGCCATATAAGCAAGATTGCTATTATGTTCATCAAACCTCAAGGGAAACATCCTATTTCTTCTCATAGGCACAATAGTGATCACCCTATTTCCCTTATTCTGATCATAGATAGTACATGTCTTATTTTCAAAGACTACTTTATGTTATGCTCTTAACCTGCAAATGATACCCAAATACAGAATATGCAAAGAAGAGACCCAGAACACAGAATATGCGAAGAAAAGATACCGAGAACACAGAATAGCAATGATTTTATTATTCAGAGAGTAATGT
>APFE030578530.1:0-14315 GCA_000404065.3 Pinus taeda
AAATCTCCTCCCATAATGATCTTCGAGGTGTTATATCTTAATTGAAGATTCATAAGAGAATTGAGAAATTGAAATTTTTCTTCTAAACATTGAGGGCCATAAACATTTATACATAGATAGGTTTCAGAGTTACCTATGACTTGAATCTTCGTTGCAATGTAAGATCTAGTGGCCTCCATTGCAAGGACACTTATTACTCTTGTATCCCAGAGGGTGGTGATACCTCCTTCCCATCTTTGACTAGCTACTTCTATGAAGTCGAGAAGCTTGCCTAATTTTTTGTTGATGTTTGCCATGTGAGAAGTGGTGCATTTTGTTTCTTGAATGAACATGATACCCGTCTTTTCTTTTTGGAACTTCCTGAGGAGAACTCTTTGTTTTGCTAGGCTGTTGAGCCCTCTTGCATTCCATGAGATTATTTTCATTGATAGCCAGGCTTAGTAATGGTAAGATAGGAAGGCATTGAGTGCCTTCATTTTACCTGAGTTCAGCATTAGAATCCCTAGATCATGTAGCACCTCACCGTTTGTCCTTCTTCCCCTTTTCTTTTTTTGCTTGAAGCCAGTTGGGTTAAGGGAGATATTTTTAGAGTGGTTTCCTGTGCCTGTTGCAATGCCCAATATCCTATTTTGTCTGTCCAGTTCCGCTTTCTGTCTTGCTATGAATAGATCGCTAATCTTTTTTAATTCTTCTTCTGGAACATTTTCTATTCCTTTTGCTTTCCAATTTTCCTCTATTACTGGAAGATTTACACCTGCTTTTTCTAAGGCTTCATTTAGCTCCATCTCGTCACTACCCCCATCACTGTTTAGCATTTCCGTGTCTTCGTCTTGGGTGCTTTCCTGCTCTTGCCTGTTGGCCTTGGAACTAAGTGGACCTGCATCCTTTTCTTTCCTGTTGTGGTCTGGCTGGTTCTTTTGCTCCTCTGTTCTCCACTCTTCCACCACTATCTCTTCCGTGTCTATGTTTGTTTCTAATACACTAAAAGTGTTGAGGGTATTTCTTGGTACTGCCCCTGTTCTATTTGATCTTCTTCTGTTGGCTCTTTGTCTTGCTTTTGGTCTAGTAAAGATTTCTGCGCTTTGTGCTTCTAGCATGGGTTTGAGAGCTTCTTTAGTTCTGTTAAGCAGATAGTCTCTTACTAGATGACTGTGTTCATGACATTTTCTGCACCGGAATGGGATTTTTTCATAGTCAATGGCTTGGAAGTAGTCTTCATCCCTAAACTCCAGCCAAATTCCTTCATGCAGGGCTCCTGATACGTCCAATTCCACACATATTCTGGCACATGAGGTGTATCTACGCTGTATAGTGGCTTCAGAGGCTTTAATAAAGGTACCCAGCTTGTCTCCAATTTGTTTGAGTGTTGCTAAGCCCCAATAGTCTATGGGGAGGGAGAAAAGACGGATCCATACTGGAACTTGAGTGAAAGTCTCTTTTTCTGGGACAAAATTAGGTTTCCAGGGTCTCATATAGAGACCCGCAGAAGCAAAAAAGTATGGACCCCCATCAAAAACCCTATCCTTATCTTCTAGGTTTGTAAAGACAACAGTAAAGAAGCCTTTTGCTCCTAGGTGTAGATTGATATCACCTTTGGGTCTCCAGTGTTGTTTGATCCATTGACAGAGGGCGGGCTCGTTGGCCACAGTCCCATGAACTTACATATGACTGCATGTTCTGACATATGCTCACGGTGGGCTTGAATCTCCAGATCTATGCATACAACTCTGAGTGCCTCGTTTTTCTTTGGTTTGCAAGCTCCTTGGGTTGCTTTGTTGGTGCCAGGAGTGGATGATGGTTCCTTGTCCTTCTCTTCTCTTTTTTTCCTTTCTTCATCTTGCTCCTCTTCTTCTTCTGTCTGGGGATTCATTGATCCTGCTATTCTTCGATCTGTCTCTGCGTCGCGGGTTCTATCTTCCTTTTCATTGCTTGCTTTATCTTTCTTTTTTGAGCCGCCTCTGGTTTCTGCTGGCATTTTCTGCTCCTTATCAGTTCTGGTGCCGCCTGAGTCTTTGCTTTCACCATATCTCGATATTTTTAATCCTTCTTTTGCTTTCTACTTGTGCATGACGATTTGCTTGAAGGATGGGGTCCCTGTGGACCCCCCGCTTATCATTTGTCGGGTCAATCCGCGCCCCCTGCAGAGAAGGTCAGCCAATCTGTTGTTCTGTGCTACCAGAGCTGTCTCTGGTTTGGCAGGGCTGAGGTGTTAAACCCTAGACCAGTATTCGCAGCCGTTTTTCCGCAATCAGCAGCTCGCTCTCCAGAGTCGTGTTCTCAAACAAGCCTTGACCCATCGACTTCAACGCATTATCTAGGTTTGGGACTATAGTTCTTTTTAATACCTTGAGGCTTGCATGCCTTAATGGAAAGTTCTCTTGCCAATAAGCACTGGGAATACATCAATTTCCCTTGTTTGTCGAATCTTCTAGGTGACTCGACTTCAACTCATCTATTTGTACCTAGTACGATGTACTTAGACATCTTGACTCTTATTAGCATTAATGGTGAGTAGTCTCGTGTTGGTTAGCAACATTCATTAATGGCATCTAATCCAACAATTTATTTCTATGTTCAACATCAACAAAATTTGTTCACATAGAAAGAATTATGCCATGATGTGGATATGAATGAAGAATATGTCATTTCAGCAGCTTGCAACAATGTTATAATAAATGAAGATTCATTTCAGAGTTCACCAATAGTAGCATTAGTTCCAACAATAATGTTGAAAATGAAACAAGAAAATCTTGATTTAATTTTTCCTTAAATTAAATTAGGAGAAAAATTGTAATTCCACATCATAAGACAACTTGTACGAGTTAACTAAGTTAATTTGACTTAGTTGGCTCAGTTAATCCGAGTTGAGGGTCTAACTTGAGTCATGTAGAGTGTCTCCTACTTTATGGGAGTTGTGGTTGAGTTTATTTGAGTTGTAATTAATTAATTCAATTTAACTGAGTCAAAGTTAGTTAAACTAGTTCCAACTGTTGGAGGAACTAGCAGGAGGTCTAACAGTGGGGTGTTGCTTCATGTGTTCATCTAGTTAACTAATAATTCAACCATAAAGAGCTCGTGCATGTGTAATCTGAGAGTTACCCAGTTGAGATTGGATTTCAAGGGCAATGTATTGTCAGTTGTATAATCATCCAAATTGTAGAAGTGGTGCATGCAATGAGAGGAAAGCCTATGATGGATTATGCAAAAACAATTGAGGAATTTCCCTAATTAATAGGGGGTAATTCCCAAGGAAACAACACAAAGAAATAGGGACTTGGGCAAGCAGAAAATTGGTTAAGTATTGGCTGAGGCTTGTATAGGAAGTTGAGAGACAGATAGAGATAGTGCAGAGGTTGCTCGGGCTTGAGCAAAGCATTGTAATATTCTCATATTTTCTGACAAATGCAATATACATATAGCAGGGGTTTTTAGTTGTGGGTTTCCTTGGGGAATCATTGTGTAATATGTTGATTGAATTCTCTCTCTTGTATGCTTCGTGATTTCTTGATCAATTAATTGTTTCTGTTGATGAGTAGAGTAGATTCAATTTTTTTTGTTTTAGCAAACTACAGAAGCAATTTGAATCTACAAGGAATTTCTACAAATAAGAAGGCACAAAGATTCTAATTTTAGATTTCATCCACTATTTATACAACCAAGAGAAGAAGAAGCAGATCAGATTCTTTCACTTCACATTTCATGATCCAGCAATAACAGCCAAGATCTCACACATATTGACTTTCAGGTAGGTGAAGGTATGTTATTTTTTAATGTTTAATCATTAATTCCTTGAATACTAAAAGACATGTATTTGGAAAATTTCCCATGTGACCTTGCTTTCCCCATTTTCAAAAGACAAAAACACCTTTAGTTGGGGGGATGATATTCATTACCATTTTTCATTTCCATATTCCATAATCTCATACACTCTTGATGAACACGCTTCTCCCAAATAAATGTTGTTGCTAATTTTTGGTTCTCTAAAGATGGATATGTTTTGTAAAAGAATCAAATTATGACCAAGGATTGATTGATATGTATATGAATAGGTCTTCATTTTGAATAGATTCTTAAGTATTCTTTATTACAACAAGAAGAAGAATAAAAGAAAATTGTTGTCACAAAAGAACCAACACTTGAAATAGTTATGGTTGCCACACAAGAACCAACCATAATAGCTACCACTTAGATATATTTCAAATAAAGAAGAATTTTTAAAAGAAGTAAGTCTTCCAAAAGTATCTCAAGTCACAAAATGACTTGTTGACAAACCTTCTAGGTTACAGAAAACAAAAAAAAGTTATTGAAAATGACTTTAGAATCAATCTAATATTGCATGAGGACATGCAACATCTTCAGTGGGGGGGGGTTGTTGGATCTCCAAAATTTCATTCATTTCACCCTCTTTTCTTTCACTTTGCTTCAAAATTTCTCATATTCAATAGCTCCATAACCATGCACTAAGACCATATTCATAACTAAATATGGGTTTAGACACATTATTTTCCAATACATTTATTTTGGTATTTTAAGTGAATTTATGGTTAAATATTAGAAAAATAACATGTATTCACTTATATATAAAATTTGGAAGAGTTTTGTGATGTGTTTATTTGAAGATTCCAGGACAATCATATTTGGCCTCCAAGACTCAAATTTGAATTTCCTCTTGAAATTTGAGGAAGATTTGAGATCATTTGTCAAGCACATTTCATGGAGAAAGATCATGGAAGTTTTTATAACTGTCTCCAATCAAAGCTAAGAAATATTTGTGAGAGGGTATGAAGAGATGTTAATTGCTAGATGTTAACACATGTTTGTAGCCACATGAGATATTTGTGGATCTAGGAGAGATTTGTTGATCTATATTTATGATTTAGTTATCTTAGCTTTTGTATAAATAGGAGTGCCTTCTCCTCTCAAAGGGTGTGAAAATGTTTGGGAGCTATGCTCATGCTTCAATATAGAGTTTTGGATGTTAAGGATTGGCACTAAGCTTATGATTGATGTAATGAATATCATTGTAGTTCGATTTGATATGGTTGTGCCTTCATTTGGTGTTTGATCAAGAGTTTTCTCAACATTCCACCTCTCATGCACTTTGGAATGACCACCTAATGAGTATGGGATGTATTCTAATGTTTTTTTTATAGTTTTTTAAATGTTAATTTTAAGTCTTTTGATTAGATGCATTGTTTACATTCTTTCATGCTCATCTCATTTACATTCTTTTGCAGGTTAAGTGGTATTGCTCCCATTTCATAGATTCATTGCTTTTCAATTTGTTTGAAAGATACTCATGAATGATTCTAATTTGTCAATGCACAATTAGCAATTTTAATTGATCTCTCATTGCTTTCAGAATAGATTGCCTTTAAATTTCATAGTAAAAGAATTCAATGCTTTCTTAGTAGAGGATTTGCTGCTTTGTAGATTATTTTTACGTTACAGTAATTAGAATAGATTTAATTTCATGTTGATAAGATAGATTTACTTTCCTGTTGATAAAGATAGATTTAATTTCGTGTCATTAGAATAGATTTATTTCATGTCAATATAATGAATAGATTTATTTCATGTCAATAGAGTAAGTTTACTTTCGTGTAAATTGTCATTTCAATTTCATAAATTAAAAGATTTATTTCCAAGTTCTGAATTTGAGACTTTTGAAAAAGAAAGTGTGTGCATACTCATCTTAGACATTTTTCATGAATAGGTTTTATTTCAGTCTTGCAATTTCTTTCAATAGAGTAAAATTTCCTTTTTAAATTGAAAGTTGTTTCCTAGCATATATTGTGCAAGTGTACTTCACAAGTTCACAAACCCCGGATTTGATAATTTAACTGACAAACAATCCTTTGTTGTTAGTTCTAGTGCATGTGTTCATTCTTCAAAATATGAAGCAATACATGTGAAAGGAAACAAAGTTTCACATTAGGGTCATCTCAAAACACAGTAAGATTGATACATTTGTTGATAGTGTATCACAAGTTAATATTATTTATGAGGAAATCATTAAGAAATTGGCATTGGAAACTAAGTCTCATCTGAAACGGTATCCTTCAGGTTGGGTATGTAAAAATGTTGAGTTATAGGTGGTGAAGCAATGTAAACTAAGATGTACAATCACATCCAATTTCATATAAGAGATAGAGTTAAATGTGGTGCCAGTTAAAATTTGTGAGGTTGTTTTGGGAAGTCCACATTTACATGACAAGAATGGCATACTTACAAAGACGAGAATAAGATAAATATAAACACCATATATGCTTTGGCCAAGTTAAAATATGTGTCATTGCTACCTCTATTCCACCTGGATCATTTAGGAAGCCCTCAAAATTGAAAAGCACCCAAATAACTTTAACTGGGAAGATGGCTACAAGTTAATTAATTGTTGGAAGCCTCTCATTCAACACCTTAATCTCTAACCCCCATATCTCTTGGTTTAATCCCTCCCCCCCCCCTTCTCTTATTTCTTATTCTTTATTACCTTCATTTAATATTCCTTATTTCCCAGTTTATTATCACCCCCAATCCCTTTTAAAATCAATTACAAATGTTAATTGTAATTAAATTTCTCTTTTTAAATTAATTATAAATGATAAATGTTAATTGTTAATTGTAATAAAATTTCCCTTTTTAAATTTACTTTAATTAATCTTATCAAATTAATCAACCCCCTATTTTAACCTAATCATATTGATTCTTCATCCTTCATAATTTTATTAACTCATTAATTATTTAGTAATTTGCTAATTAATTATCATAATTTTATTCAACATTTATTAATTTATCTAATTTTTATTCATTGAATTATTAAGAATTCTCTAATGTGTGTTAACATCAATTGTTTAAACCATTTTTATGTCAATTAACGCAGGATGGCTAGGGTTTTTGCCTACAGGGAGTATCTAGTCATCGTCGTCAAGCTCTAGGTCATCCTTGATTCTCATGGCATCCTCAATAGTGGTGATCCGCGTCACTGGAAAGTATATGTATCAGATCTGGTTGGCACAATTGTGTTCTTGGATAGGGTCTTCGTCTACAAGGACTACCTTGCCACTAATGTCATTTTGCACCTTTGTTAATCTGATCCCATAAGTGAAACTCTGGGTTGATACATTATGTTTTTCAAAGATATGTGCCACCAATTTTACCTCTCTGCAGATCTATGTCACCATGACTTTTTTTCACATATATAGTCGTAGAAAGGGATGAAGGGGCAACCAAGTTTGTTAAATTCTGGAGGCACGTTTCTTATCCATGTGCAATGATGGATGTAGAAGCGAGGGCATGGGGTCTATACCTCTTTATTCCTTTTGATCTAGTTGAAACACATTATGTTAAACTAGATTAGGGGTTCGATCGTTCACAACCAAATCTGGTGTCGTTTTTCACTAGGAATACGGGGTTTGGCTCTCTTGTGTGTGTGTCGATGATGATCACGAGATTTTTTCAAAACCCAAACCTCAAAATCTCATATTCGACAAATCCCATGATGAGACATTAGACAAAGGAAAACGTTCATATTTTCATTAAAAACCTAAATGGAAAATCATTCATTTTGTGGATCCAAGGATGGCATTTTGTGGAAAATCTAAAACACACCATCCAGATCCATATGGGTATACAAACAACACTTCAGGTTCTTGAATATGAAGGCAAAGTGCTACAAGATGCAAGTCAGTTGGAAGATTATGGAGTGGGAAAGGACTCAACCATTATTCTGAATATGAGAATGAGGGGAGGGTCTTCAACCCACATAAACCCTAATGCAGACACCAGAAACCCTAATGGGTCCATATCATTTAAGGATGTACTCAAAGGGAAGAATGTCACTCCAATTGAACAACCTTAAATTTTTCCTGTACCTTACATAGTCGAGCAAACATATAAGATATCAGTTATGGAGGTAACATCCCCAGATGTAAAATCTGATTTCGCTGATCTGCAAGTCATGACATTAATTAGTCAGTTTAATGGTTTTTGGCTTAAACTAGAAGAGTTATATGAATGGGTGTACTCTTCCTGGAAAACAAAGTGTGATCTCTATTTGTGTTCAAAAGAATTTTTCATATTCCATTTTGAGACACAACAAGAAAGGGACAAAGTTCTTAATGAAGGATCGTTATTTTAGGGTAGAGACGAGCTCTTTGTAACCCGATGGTTCTCAGGTTTTGATGCAAAAAACATGGTGGTAACAACGAGTATGGGTAAGGTTTCCAAACCTTCCACTTCCTTTCTAGCATCATCAGGTCTTGGAGGACATCAGAAATATCCTTGGCAAATTCAAAAAAAATATAATCAGACAAAACATCAAAAGGCATCTTCGCTTTTGTCATATATGTTGAGATTGACCTTAGCAAGGGTTTCCCTGATTGTCTTCTTTCAAAACATGAAATTTTTCAGTGGACACAGGTCCTCGACTATGAGAACAAGACTTTCAGATGCCGATATTGTTTCTAAATGACACATTTGCATAATTCTTGTCCTCGAGAAAAAAAGACACCAAAAACGAAAAAGGGCAAGGGCAAAAGCAAAGGGGATGGTAGTTTCCAAAAAAATTATAAGACAAAGAAGAAAAGCTCGAGGAAGAACACCTAAACTCAAGAATATAGACTCGAACCAATGGCATTGAAGAGGACAAAACTAGACTAAAGGAATACACTCAAAGAGGGACATAATCAAAGCAGATCATGTTTCCAAATTAGTAGAATAAGGAATTACCCATAGGAAAAGATTCAGGGGGCATAAAAAGATCATATGTATCGAAAAGATCAAAATTCAACAAAGAATTTCCCACACACACAAAAGGAAATCAGATGGAAATAGTAACAACCACCCCCAATCAAGGAGTATGACAAAAGGTGGAAAGAAAGAAAGGAAGAAAGGGAAAATTAGATGATTTTTATCATACTTAAACCCTAGTAAATTTGATGTATTATTATTTTTTATAATGTTTTTATTCATAGTGGGCATTAGCTGCAAGGTTGGTCTTGTTTGAATGCCTATGGCCATCTGCAGAATGTAATCTTGTCCCTGGTTATCAAGTTGAATACAATTACAATTTTTTCTATGGAAAACATATAATTTTTATTCATCATTATGTTTTAACGCAATTTTTCTCCAATTTCCCAATATTTTGATTGACCGTTGATTTTTAACCGTTAAATCTAACATTCCATTTGACCCATGATATATGACACTCCTCTTTCCCCTCTAAGCATCTTTATAATCCTTGTTTGCACTCTTTTTAATCATTATGCTTCATCTGGCACCTAAGGATGGGTGGAGTGTCCACTCGAAACGCTAGACATAATCCTTGCACCACATAGTAAAAATCTCCAAAAATAACTTTACTAGAAGTATCATCTTATCAAATATGGGATTGAGTTCATTGTGAGGGCTCATCAAATGAAGACTAATTTGTCTCCTGTGAATATAGGACAAATGAAAAGGGTAGTAAATGCAAGCAATAATTTTTCACTTGTGTTTGTAAAAACTAAGGATAATGATAAATTCAAAGCAATTAAAGAGTGTGATCCTAGAAATGAAATAGTTAAGATTGTTTCTAACTATGATAGAATGTTTCAAGGTTCACAAGAATTACAACATGAGGATTAGTTGCATGCAGTCATCAAGGATCCAAGCTTACAACTTGTGGTGAGTGAAATATATCCATTGGTTAATGTTGTTCTTATTAAGAAGAGAAAGCTTATCGTTGATTCATTCTCATTAGTAACTATGTGTTCATTTTTATTGCTAGTCTATTGTGTATGGTTAGTAGTTGAGATGGTGAATACAAATTTTTGTGAAAGTAAGAGAATGATTAATTACATCAACAATGTTACGACAATTGTCATCCTTATTGGATAGCTTGTTGTGATGAGTCAAATGTTCGCTATCTGAGTAAGACGGATGGATACCAGACAAGTGAGGAAGCAATACCCTCACTTACTTTTTGAATAAATTAAAAAAATATACTTTAGTGGTCCAAAAGCTTTCCAATAGGAAGGATTGATCCAATTGGATCTTTACAACCGATAAAAATTGATGGTCTTAAATGCTGATGAAAAGGTCTCCATGTCAAAGAGCTCGTCGAGATTTTTCCCATGATGCTTGAATGAGGGAAAAAAAATATCGTATGAGAAAGTTTTGGCCTATTGAAGATTTCACCAAACAGTAAAAAAGAGGTACATGCTTGACACCTAGTTGTACACACACTGACATAGATGTTGACAAGGCAGTATGGACACATTATGGACATGACATGTGGTAGTATAAATGTTGATGTGCCATGTTGACCAGACTAAATGGACGTTGACATGGCATTGGCATGTCACTATTGATGTGGCAAGGTGACATGGCATGTTGACTATACAAAGGTTGATGTGGTTGTCATGTGGACCAATTAGAGGATGTCGTGTCGTACCCTCAAATGGATTATGGAGGTCAGCAAAAAATCCATCGAGCAGGTTTAAACCCTTGACCTCATCAAAACTAAACCACCAAATTACCATTGAGCCAACAATCGATTACTATAAACAAACTATAATTTGCCTTCTTTAAACTTTAAGTAGGATATATTGTTTAAAATTGGCATCGACAGAGATCAACCCTACAACCTCCACCTGACAACCAAATGACTTAAGTAATATGCCAATGACTTAATGTGTATGGTGAGCTAGTGATGCTATATTTAAACTTTGTGTATAATCCAATGGTTAAAAATGGGCAGTCCATGGGTTTGACCCCACAACCTCCACACTAGCTATACAACGACTTAACCAGTACGTTACCTAGTTTCTTTGTATGGTAAGACAAGAACCAATTATTTGAATTGTAAATCTTTCCATAGCCTGAAAAATCATCAATGGTCTACAGGTTCGACCTTGCAACTTGTTCGATATAAACATTATGTTTTCACCATTGCACCACTGTGTTGTGTGGTGAACAAATTCAACACAATTTATTTTTAAGTGTTAATTTGTTGCAAAAATTGAAGAAAGTGAGGTTTTGGGGCCATTTCTTGGCAGCCCAAGAGTGGGAAGTGATTTCTGGGAATGTAATAGCCTTTATAGTATATCTGAATACAAGTTTGTTTGTAGGTTGGAAACCAAGTTGATGTAATAAGCATTTTTGCATCTCATAATGGATCAGTTCCTCATTGGAAGTGGACCCATATACATAGCCTAGGATGGGTGAACTTCATTAGCAACCTCTATGTCTTGTCTATATTATTCTCTGTTGTTCATGTCTTCAATTCAACCTTTCAATTATTCATAAAATTTAAAATTTAAGTTAAGTTAATTTACATAATTATTTGCAAATTAAGTTTGTAGTTTCAATTCAATTTCTAGAATGTGTTACTCTATAGGTTAGAAAAGTTATGTGTTCCTAAGAGTGAGCAACTATGGCTAGTCAGAGAGGCTCACATCTCTAAGGTTGCAGGGCATTTTGTTGTAGGGAAGACATTGGTCAACTTACAAATTTATGTGTATTGGCCCAGGATGCAAGAAGAGATAGCTAGGGTCATAAGAGGATGCATGTTTTGGCGTACCAACAAGCCTAGCAATAGGAAACATGGTCTATACCATCCCTTATCTATACCCACTTGTCCTTGAGAAAGAATTTACATGGAATTTATGGGAATTTTACCAACAACCAAGAAGGAACATGAGTACATGTTCATGGTAGTTTATAAGCTTAGCAAGATGTGTGTTCTAGTGCCTTGTAAAAAGACCATCATTGGACAAGAAGCAACAAACTTATTCTTTGGATAAGTTTGGGTGCACTTTGGGATACCAAGGAGCATCATTTTAGATACAAATGCAATATTTCTCAATGCATTTTGGGCTACATTGTGGGAGAATACAGACACAAACTTAAAGAGGTCTACAATATTCCATCACAGACAAATGGGAAAATAGAGGTAGTCAATATGCCTTTGGAGCAACTTTTGAGGGGATACAATCAAAAGCATTAGAGGATTTGGGATGAAAATATGGTATATATACAACACTCTTATAACAGAGCATTCCACACTTATATTGGTAAGTCCTCATTTGAAACTTTTTTTGGATATTTTCCACCTTCACCTTAGGTAATTTCATATGGGAAGCAAGGAGGAGTGAGGGAGGATCTTATAGGGATTCGCTAAGTGCAAAAAAAATGTTGAGAAGATCAAACATATTGATATATAGGTATAGGAGATGTTGTAAAAGTTGGAGGAAAAATACAAGGCCAGACGTGATCAAAAGATAACATAAAAGTCATTCAAGGTAGGAGACAAAGTATAGCTACAATTAAATAAGGAGGCTACAAGGTCCTGGAAAGAAAATCAAGGCTCTGCGATATGGTCCCTTCGAGAGACTGGAAAAGGTTGGAACGAATGACTATATACTCATTCTACCCCCATACATGAACATTTACTCACTAATGAATGTAGATAATTTGAAACACTATGAACCTTCCATGCTAGACCAGGAAGAGGAACAAGTCCTCCTTCCTATAGAGGATTTGGCACTAGTTGCTCAGGCATAGTTGAAAAAAGTTACAGTTTTGCAAAAGAGGTCTAGAATAATAAGCTAGGGGCAGCATGACCTTTCATGGATTAGGCTGAAGGACAAATTCCAAGAAAGGCTAAATGGAACACTTGAGGAAGGTGGAGGAAAAATTTCCTCACCTCATTTAGTTGAAGCTTTTGGGGAGAAAATCCCCCTAAAATAGGGAGGTATGATCTAGATTGGATAATTATATTATTTGTCATCCATCTTGATGTTTTTAGAGTGGAAAAAAGTAGTGGGATCAGTGACTTGGTTGAAACAAATTCTCTGGAGCCATGAATGGCTAGGATAGAGACTGATTTGATGATGGGTTTGGTGATGTCCAACCGTGAGGTGGAATCATTGTTTGATGGGTTAAGGTGGATGGGCTCTGGAAGTCCTGGATGGTTTTGGATTAATGTGTTGCTTGGAATATGGCACGGGGGTGAATGAATAAAGAGAGATTTGGCTCAGCCATTCTATGGTCAGGTGGAACGTTGAAGTTCCATCCCGGGTATGGATTTTGCATCATCAATATGAGGTTATTTCTCCTTGTATTTCTATGAGTATTATATTGGTTTATATGTGGATCATTGGTATTTCTATTTATATTATGCTAGTTATATATATGTTTTATGACAGTATCTATGTATGGCTCTCATCAAGTTTTTACTGATAAATGAATGAACAATGTATCTATGACCTAATGGATGAAATGGCAGTTGATGTGTTTGAGGCATCAATTTTTATTAGTGATTCTTAGCTAAGTAGGAGACCCCTGTGCTAAGATCTGTTATTTACACCTATACGTTACATATTCGTGATATGTTTGATGAAATGCATGTCATGGCTAGTAGGGGTCCAGTCAAGGTCTCATTCAAGTGATTGAATTTATATTTTCATTTCCTTGTTATTTTATTGTTCTGAAAATGTGATTCAATTATGGGCAGTGACCTGGGCTCTGGACCTGAAAAAGTGGCTCAAATCCCGGGGACGCTAGCACAACACTGAAAAAAGAGTCCTAAACACTGGCTTGCAGGCCAATGAGAGCGTCCAGAGGTCAAGTGGTCCAAAAGCTCAGTGGGACCCAGGGGCTGGTTGACAACAAGGTTGGATTGGTCCCTGAGGGTCCTAATGTTGATGTTGAATGCCCATATGGTGTGTTTTCATCGATTCCACTTCCTTAACATGACTTAGGAGGTCGAATCATATCATAGTGGCCTCTCGTCGCATATTTACCCCAACTGGCTGATTGCTTGGGTAGATGTGGGAGGAGGGTGTTACAAAGTGGTATCAGAGCATGGTTCTGTTGAAGCCCCGTAAATCGGGTCTACAACAAGGGGAATACCCACCCGGTCTGGACCTTGGTTAGCAGCTCCTTTTCCGTTTGGTATAGTGGGTCTGACTGGGGATATGGGACCAGTTTCCCAATTTATGTGTGTGTGTGTGAAGAATTGATATTTCCTTTCTAAAAGTTCCTAAGTGAGATGCTCTAATTCTAATTCTAATCTAACGATATGCAACTGTATTCTAATAAACAGAAATATCTAAATCTACACTAACCCGAGGTGTAATCCTTCTGTTATGTGATCTAAAAATATTTCAGATAACAATCGGTAATAAAGATCATTCAACTGTTATGAGAAAAGAATTCAATACAGATAAACCACTTCGTATAAAAAGTTAGACGAAACAGTTGTGAAAAACGTATCGAATAATAAGCTACTCATACATTAAGCATAAATAAATAGTTATCACCATACAAAAGTG
>APFE030578530.1:14569-58245 GCA_000404065.3 Pinus taeda
AAATAGTTAAGAGATAGAAGTACCATTTATAACTAGTTCTACTCATGAGCTTCAAGCGATAATGATTTATCTCTTCTTAATCCAACATCCACTAAGAGTATAGAAGTGCAACATCAGTAGCAGATATTAAATACAGATATCAATAAATCTTGTTCCATTCATTCATCAAAACCTCCTTGGAGGGTGCAAAAGTGCATGTTCTGAGGACAAGTTTTTGATAAATTTCTGGACCCTTCTCTAAATGCATGAGAAGGGTTTAAATACTACTAACTAAATCTAAAAATAACTTATTACAAAAATGAAGGATACGGTTTAAATGACCGTCCTTCTTTTAGGCAAAAATAAAGCAAAATTAATACTAATATTGAATCTAAAACTAACAACTAACTATTTCTGTATCTGATCCTTGAAATCGCAAGCATTCAGCATTCGCTTGAGAAGAGTCGGTTGGCCGACTTCAGACTTCAACTGTCCTGCAAAAATGGAATCAGCAAGAGCTGGCGCCATCTTCTCGACAGAATTGATGATGCATTTGAGAGTCATACACTGGCTATGTGGTTTTACCAAATATGCCCAGTAAGAATCCCAATTCAACTTAGTTAATCTTTTGATTGATTCTGCCTTTTCTTGAGCCTTCTGTTTGCAATTGTTGTACTTTAGGTAGATACCCTGGAGATATTTCGGACAATTACCACTGGTTTTTGGATTCAAGTTTCACTTTTTTACCTTTAGTATTCTTTCCTACAAATTTATGGGCTTACAGGTGACTGAGCAATTTAGAGGCTTTCCTTTTCGAGAAGTTTTACCCATCGGAAACTGCCTCCGTTTCTTGATCCAAGCTTCCTTGGTGCGATTTTTTTCCTCTTGCGCGCTTTCTGTTAGCTGATATAAAGCTCAAATTTTGTGAAAATAATGATTCCATAAGTCCTTGACCTTGAGTCTTAAATTGTTTGTTTTTTATGTCAGCACTATCTAGTACCCATTTAACCATATCGGTGTAGGGGAGAATTTTGGGCCTTGCCGCTATCCGGTGCAAAACAAACGAACAAGCTAAATCTGCAACTGATGCCTCAGAAGACCCATGTGAACCTACAGTAGCCGTAACCTCCATCACCCTGGGATTCTCTTCTTCAAGTAGATTATACATGCCTTCCCAAGTAGTAATACCAACGTCTTTGTTATAGGCAGTGTCTGTATATAGGGGCATCATTTCTTTGTCGTCAGAGCTCGGAGCTTTGCTTTTCTTCCCCATAATATCCTGTATACTGCTTTGTATAATTCTTTTTTCTTCGTTCCTGCAGTTTACAAGTGAGGTGAAAGTAATGATAAGGAAAGGTGACGGGAAAGCTTTAAATGCCGAAGACATAAAAATTATACCACCTTACGTGAACTGGCTCTTTGATAGGCACAAAACCATATTTCATTAACAACTAGCAACTAACTCGTTAATTAGCATTAAAGCGCATAACCAGGTCTCGATTTATGGAAAAATCTTCCTCGAACAATGAACCCGAAAGATTCGCGATGAAGAGATTTTGCGAATTGCTTCGCAATATCGCATATTCATGACATCATTCCGCCACTTTATCGCAATATCACTCTGGTGCTCAATCGCAATATCGCAGTATTGCTCTATCGCAATATCGCCTGGTCGCAATATCGCTATATCATAATCTTTAGTAGTATCGCCTTATCGCTATATCGCAAGAATGCGACATGGGACAATTTTTGTTAATGTATTTTCTGCGAGATGCAATTTTGCGATATGCGCGATCGCATATCAGTGGTTTCGGGCTTTTAGCGCAAGTGGTCTTTAATGCATGTGATGCGATAAAGTTTCGCATCGCGATCTCGCACTCTTAGACTTCTGCTTATACGGAGGTATCCATCATCCTTTTTGCGATGCGATTTGTCTTACCTTATCATAAAACTTAAGCTTTTTAAAGATTTTTCAAGGTATTTTCCTAAATTTATGATGGTAAGTTTTATTTAGGAAAGAAATACAAGCACTAATTGATTTCTAAATTTTTGACTAATGGTCCCCACTTATTTAGTATTAGTAATAACACCAAATAAGAAGGGGGGTTGTTGTTGGCCACAACAATTGGTGATTCACTTGGAGGAACCAGTTATCTCTGATTTTCTTTTGAATTTTCTAAACTTCCAAAACAGAAAATTTTCCAGAAAATTAAACTTTATTATAGAAAGACAAAGTACATTATTCTTTTACCTATCAATGATATTTTGTTTCTTCTATTTTCAACTTTGATTATTTACTCCCTCAAGCTAGTCCTTGTATCTACATCAGTCATTACTTGGTTTATAAGGATAAAAACAAATCCTTCTCTATAAATCAGTTTTGGATATGCTCATTTGTCGTAGGTAGAGCCTCTGCTGCCAGCAGGCGTTTATAGCCTTGACAGGGTTACCTGTTACCCAGCAATGATCCTGTATCCTACTTAGAGAAATTTACAACTTTCAAAGAGAAACCCATATCCACACTTATTGCTTTTATTTTCTTTTTTTACCCTTAAAGAACAATGTCTTGGTTTGATAGTCAATTTATGACACAATCATTCACTTGATTTATGGCTTTGCTGAACAAGCTGGCTCGTGATGAGACCCCTTGTCTCTTGATTGCAACAATCTTGAGTCATTGCCCTGTTGTGGTATGCAGTATTGGCAAAGTCAGCAAGCTATAATATCTATGATCATGATAAGCCGGCTCGTGATGAGACCTCTTACTCTTTAAGTTAAAGTGTATCATTGGATCATTCTCTGAACGTTGTAGTTCCCTAGGTGGGGAGGAAGTCATTGTTTCCTTAAGATAGCTCTAGACAACAATGGTAGAGTTTTTGGAAAGAGCTTTTCTATAGAGAACCTTCATTTTTGTTATTGATCCCTTTCATTAGACTGATATAAAACAATTTCCCACTAAAGGTCTTTTTTTTGTCAAATTTACAAAGTTGAAACTAGTATCATTTCTAGGTCTAGAGTCTTTAACTGTATCTTTCAATAATAAGGATCAAATTTCTAAAAGAATTCTATTTATACAAATGAAAAAACAAAATCTAAAAGAGAATTTGTGTCTTTTTCGTAAATTCCAAATGTAACCATTTACGACCGGTTTTATTATGGAAACAAAAAAACTAATCTAAAAAATAGAAGAAAGATCTCCTATGGAAAATATTTCTTGAGGATCTGTCCGTTAACAGGTAAAGAATCTCTCTTTCCTGTTAAATCTTGTAACATAAAAGTGAACGGACCTATGACTTCAATGATTTGGAAAGGGCCAAGCCACATTCGTTGAAATTTTGTATGTTTCCCTTTTTCCTCATAAGCCTTGTCCCATTTTAAAACTAGATCTCCCATCTGAAAGTCTTTTCTGGATATCATGTTTGAATCAAAAGAGGCTTTTACTAATGCTTGACTATGGGCATGAGTTATTTTGGCCTGTTCTCATTGTACTTCTAACTTAATTATTTCCAACTGCCTTAGTTGTAAGGAGGAAGTTGGTGCTTCATCAATATATTGAACTAAGGCTAAAGAGGGAAGTGCTAAATGAGTCGGAAGAACCACTTCTTTCCCATAAACTAAATTGAAGGGGGAAGTGCCGATGGAGGCTTTCTGCGTTATTCAATCTGCCCATAAAGCATATATTAAAGACTTGTGCCAATTTTTATGATTTTGGTCAATGGTTCGCTTAATAATTCTGATTAAGTTTTTATATGCAGATTCAGCTAATCCATTCCCCTGTGGATAGTAGTTGGCAGAGTATTTAAGTTTGAAACCCCTTTTGAGCGTAAATTCAGTCATTGCATTACCAGAAAAATATGATGCATTATCAAACATTAAAGCAGAAGGCAACCCAAACCTGGTGATTATGAACTGATCTATGAACTCGATAATATGTTCAGCATTAGCTGTCTTGATTGGAACTGCTTCTACCCATTTAGTGAAGTAATTTGTTGTTGTAAGGATATATCTATGTTGTTTAGAAGAGTGAGGAACAATCTCACCTATTATGTCTAATCCCCACTGATCAAAAGGCTGCTCAATGTTAACTGGTTGCAGTGGCAAGGATGGTTTCTCTTGTCTCCCAGCAGCGGTTTGACAGATTTGACATTTCCTCACATAGTTATGTGAGTCTTTGAATAATGTGGGCGAGTAATAGCCTGCGCGTAAGATTTTATGAGTGGTAGTGTCTCCAACATAGTGTCCGCCTTCTGGCCCATCATGGAGTTCCTGCAAGACTTTTTCAGCTTCAGATTTCTCGAGACATCTAAGGAGAATAGAATCATAATTTATTCTAAAAAGAACATCGTTCACAAGCTGATATTGTTTGGCTTTTAACCTTAGAGCTCTTTTCTTGGTATGATTGAGGTTTGAAGGAGCGTATCCATTCTTTAAATAATAAATGATATCAGTGTATAATGACTCAACATCGTTTAGGCTTATCTCATACATTTGTATCTCTGCAGATGGAATTTCAGACATGAGCGATGTTCCAACCATCATTTTGCAAAAGCCTTGACCTTTTACAATACTTGCTGGTTTGATTTCTACGTCATATTCCTGTAAGGCAGTAACCCAATTAGCTCTTTTCTCACCCACATCCTTTTGTACTAAAAGATTTCTTACCACTGGAAATGGTACTATAATTTTCGTATGGGTTTTGAGTAGAAAGGGTCTGAAATATTTAATTGCTTTGAAAACAGCGTAAGCTTGTTTCTCCACATCTGAGTAATTTAACTCAGCCCCCTGTAAATTTGAACTGAAAAAAGCAATTGGGGCTTCTGCCTTTTCTTGATTTTCTTGAGTGAGTATCGCAGCATATGATCTATCAGAGGCAAATGTGTATAAAATAAATGGATCAGAAAAATTCGGAGTTGCTAAATATGGAGCATTAACTATTGCTTGTTTGATCAGATTGAATGTTTCATGTTCATCTTGGCCCCATTTAAAGTTTGAGTTCTTTTTAATCATTGCTTGTAAAGGTGACACGATTCTTGAAAAATCTGCAACGAATCTCTTTACAAGGTTAATCTGGCCAAGAAAATATTGCATGGCTTTCTTGTTGTGAGGCAGGGGTATTGCGGAAATCTCCTTGATTCTGTCAGGATCAATGTGAATTCCAGATTTTGACACTATGAATCTGAGAAGTTTTCCTTCACTTAATGCGAAAAAGGATTTTTTCGGGTTAAGTGAAATTCCATACCTTTGACAACATTGGAAGATTTGTTTTAAATCTCTAAGGTGATTGCTTCATTTCTTGGAATATACAGTTATATCATCCAAATAGATTACCACTGATTTATTAACTAACCCCTTGAATGCGATGTCCATGGCTCTCTGAAATGTGGCACCAGCGTTAATCAGACCAAATGGCATCTTTTGATGTGCGTATGTGCCCCATTTAGTTTTGAATGTGGTTTTTAATTGATCATCTGGATGTACTAACACTTGATTGTATCCTGAGAATCCATCCAAGAATGACATTAATTCTTACCCTGCGACTGCCTGCAGTATGTGTTCCATGGGAGGTAAAGGAAAATTATCCTTTTGGCAGGCTTTATTAAGATTTCGAAAGTCAATGCAGATTCTAATGTCTCCATTTTTCTTTCTAACAGGGACCATATTGGAAACCCATTTGGAATGTCGAATGGGAAAAATTATTTTGGCTTTCAATAACTTATTGAGTTCAAATTTGATCTGGTTTTCTAGATTGGGATGGATATTTCTCAACTTTTGTTGGACAGGTTTTTCATCGTCTGTCATTGGAATAGTATGTTGGACGATGGAGGTGTCGTACGTTTTGAGTTCATCATAATTCCAAGCAAAGACACTTCTGTATTGTCTCAAGAGACGAATATATGCTAATTTTTCTTCAAGAGCTAAACCAAGGCCTAGGTTGATATTCTGTGGTTTGGTATCAGTTCCTAGATTTACTAATTCATAGTTCAAAGTTGAACTTTGGAGTTTTGAATTGGTAGATCTTTTAAACTGATCTTTCAAATCATAAAGGTCTTCTAACTTGACTACTGACTTAGGTATAGCATTGTTAGTGCTATCTTGTTGCAATTGTCGGTCATGTTGGTCTTCGTCAATTATTTGATTGGTGTAGGATCCTTCAGATGTGAGGAAACTCACGATATCCGGATCGTCGTTGAAAATCCTCCAATTGGTAATGTTATCCAGAATAGATGGTCTAAAAATTAATTCAATTGAAAATCGATCAGTGCTAAAATCTTCTGAAGGAATGAGCTTGGAAGCTACATTAGCTAAGAGGTCTGCACTAGCATTCTGGAGTCTGGGAATTGATGAAATATTAAATGCTATAAAGTGTTCAGTCAGATCTTGAACTAAAGATTGGTAATGTTTTAAATGACCTGATAAACAATGTATAGTATTGTGTACCTGTCTGATTACAATTTCAGAATCTCCGAAAACTTGAAGGTACTTGATGTCTAATCCGATTGCTTTGTACAACCCTTGGACTAAAGCCTCGTATTCTGCGGTATTGTTGGTGCAATCAAATTCAAGTCTGCAAGTTAGCGTAGTTTTATTTCCCTCTAGACTTATTAACACGCATCCTGCTCCTGCTCCTTCATTAGACTTAGAACCGTTAAAAAATAACTTCCAAAATAAATATTTATTTACAAGACTATCTATAAAATTAATACATTTAGAACTACCTGTTTGAGAGAAATTTTCTACTTGGGATAAAACAGAATGTTCTAAGTAAGGTGAAGTATGAGCATTAAAATTTCCTAAGAAAGAATCTACTGAGTAGTTGCCAATGATGTTATTGTTGTATGCTACTGGTTCATTCTCTCCTTCCAGTTCTGTTACTATGTATTTCTGATGTCTTTCTCGCTCAACTTTTATTTGATTCGGTTTACCATTGTAAGGGAGCCACATGTGCGACCAGTTAGTTGCAAAGTATCCATGAAATTTTTCTGACAAATCTCTACTAAGAATTAAGCCATAAAATTATGGAATATCAACAACTAGAATGTCGATAACTTGACATACCTTTGGGTTGGATGACAGCCTTATGGTGACCTGATTTAATTAGCCAATCACTTTGACTTGCGATCGATCTAGCTTAACTATGCGCACAGCAGATTTTTGTGGTTGAACATTCAATTTTGCACATATTGATTTTGGTAAAATATTCGATGAAGCTCCAGAATCCACTAAGCAATTATGCAAATTTTTGTTGAAAATTTCATAAGTAAGAAGAAATGGGGGAGTATGAGATCTCGATCTTCCTCCAATTAAGGCAATATCGTTTGGATCAACTTTATTGATCACATTAGTTGGAGGTCTTCCTATGTCATGGGAAGCTTGAGAGATTACAGCGGCGGGCAAAGGTGCAACTGGCACAGCATGCAATTCTTTCAAAAGTATCTTTTGCTGGTGTTTTAACTTGCTCAATTCGTAAAAAGTGATATTGGCCCTAGTCTTTTTCATGTCTTCTATGATATTATACTCCATTTCATCTGAAACGATCAACGTTTTAGATGGAGTTGATGGGTCTGTTTGGACTGGGCTGGTTTGAGTCGCTTTAGGTGTCGTTTTCTTGGCTGCGACTTTATCCTTAGTCATCGAGCTTGCGCTCTTTGGCTTAGGGGTAGGTTGAGGAGGATCAAGTTGATTTCTACTGCGAGTACTAACCGGGGATGCCTCTTGATCCTCTTCATCTGGGAGGATGAAATCCCACATACCTTGTAATTCTACAACTTCTTCTTCGTCGGTATGCTCTTCAGTAGCGATTTCCTCTTCTTCTTCTTCAGATTCAGCACTTGTAATAGCATTAGGGGGCTTGGAATCGAACGAAGGATTTCTTTTAAAAGGTTTATATGACTTTTTAGAAGAAGTTTCTGCCACTTGTTTCTTAATGTCGACCATCTCGTTAGACATGGTTTTCAAAACTTTTTGTAATCCTTCTAAATCGAATGGATCTTTTGATTGGTTTTCTTGGGATCTTCCTTGAAAGTAACCTTCTTGGATTTTCGTTCTTCTATCGCGTTTTTCTTTTCTAGGGCTATAATACGTTTCTCTACTGCTATTGCTTCTTTCATATTTTCGGCTAAAGTTGGTTTGTTAGCCCTCTCAACAAAGATTGCTATGTTTGATGGTAAAGCAGTGATGTACCATTCACTTTGCACTTCTTCGCTAGGCTTGGAAGTAGTAGTAATTTTGTTTAATAGTTTATTGAAACGTGAATTGAAATCTTTGATAGGTTCTCTTGACTCGGCCCTAAGGTTAGGCAGGTCGTTGATCAATGTCGCCGTAGACCTATCATCACCAAACTTAACGAGAAATTGTTCTTGGAAGATATCCCAACTAGTGATAGATCCAGATGGTAATGAAAAATACCATGATCTGGCTGTTCCTTGCAAAGTATAAGGAAAAAGTCGAACAACAGCGCCTTCGTTGGTAACTCCATTGATATTTATGGATAGCATAAAGTTATTATATGTTCTTCCGCTAGCATGCCTGCCTCAAGATTAAACTTAGGCAGCCATTTTTCAGGATGGGCCGGTAACTGACTCAAGGGTGCAGGCATTAAGACTGCCCCTGAGTTATTCCATGGAGATTGGGCCATCGCTAATCTATTAACAGAGGAAAGTGTAGAAGATGATCCTTGCGGTTGAGAAGATGAGGATATTACGATTCCAGATGATTGAGAAGGAGATGTGGGAGTACCGGTGGACTGATGGACAATGATCTGAAGTGGAGGAGTGGATGGTTGACTTCGCGGTGGAGAGGTTGAGATGGATGATGATGATGAAAGAGTCTCGCTATCGGACCCTTTAGGTGATTTCCTTTCTCTCTTTCTTGTGGGTAGAGGTAACTCAGTTGGCTGAACACCAAACTTTTCACTCTTTGATCTGGTAAGAGGATGAGCAGGATTATATTACGAAGTCACGCTGCCTTGAGATTTATCAGATCTTTGAGGAGATATAGAAAATTGCTGAAGCTTGTGAATCAAAGATTCAACTTCAGGAGGTTCAATAGTAGATTGTTCTGAAATATCAGGATTTGTAGTAGCCGTTGTTACTCTTTCGACTTCTGGCTCTGGATTTAAAGATTTGAAATGCAATGGAGAAGTCGGGGGAGATGGTGAGGGCGATTTACTCTCAAAATGGTATTTAGATTTAGACTTGGTTGCCATTCATAGTTTGAGGCCCTCCTTCTATCGCCAAATATGTTGAAGCCCCGAAAATCGAGTCTACAACAAGGGGGATACCCACCCAGTCCGGACCTTGGTTAGCAGCACCTTTTCCGTTTGGTATAGTGGATCCGACTGGGGATATGGGACCAGTTTCCCAATTTATGCGTGTGTGTGTGAAGAATTGATATTTCCTTTCTAAAAGTTCCTAAGTGAGATGCTCTAATTCTAATTCTAATCTAATGATATGCAATTGTATTCTAATAAACATAAATATCTAAATCTACACTAACCCGGGGTGTAATCCTTTTGTTATGCAATCTAAAAAGATTTCAGATAAAAATCGGTAATAAAGATCATTCAACTGTTATGAGAAAAGAATTCAATATAGATAAACCACTTCGTATAAAAAGTTAGACGAAACAGTTGTGAAAAACGTATCGCATAATAAGCTACTCATACATTAAGCATAAATAAATAGTTATCACCGTACAAAAGTGCCAAATGATAACTTAGGCATTCACGCATCAATATATAAACAACTGAACATGAATATCACTTTAACACAAAGGTAGAAATAGTTAAGAGATAGAAGTACCATTTATAACTAGTTCTACTCATGAGCTTCACGCGATAACGATTTATCTCTTCTTAATCCAACATCCACTAAGAGTACAGAAGTGCAACATCAGTAGCAGATATTAAATACAGATATCAATAAATCTTGTTCCATTCATTCATCAAAACCTCCTCGGAGGGTGCAAAAGTGCATGTTTTGAGGACAAGTTTTTGATAAATATCTGGACCCTTCTCTAAACGCATGAGAAGGGTTTAAATACTACTAACTAAATCTAAAAATAACTTATTACAAAAATGAAGGATACGGTTTAAATGACCGTCCTTATTTTAGGCAAAAATAAAGAAAAATTAATACTAATATTGAATCTAAAACTAACAACTAACTATTTTTGTATCTGATCCTTGAAATCGCAAGCATTCAGCATTTGCTTGAGAAGAGTCGGTTATCTGACTTCAGACTTCAACTGTCCTGCAAAAATGGAATCAGCAAGAGCTGGCACCATCTTCTCGGCATAA
Source organism: Pinus taeda (assembly GCA_000404065.3). NCBI lineage: Eukaryota > Viridiplantae > Streptophyta > Pinopsida > Pinales > Pinaceae > Pinus > Pinus taeda. Next base: position 24,846 of record APFE030578530.1, read on the forward strand.
TTGATGATGCATTTGAGAGTCATACATTGGCTGTGTGGTTTTACCAAATATGCCCAGTAAGAATCCCAATTCAACTTAGTTAATCTTTTGATTGATTCTGCCTTTTCTTAAGCCTTCTGTCTACAATTGTTGTACTTTAGGTAGATACCCTAGAGATATTTCAGACAATTACCACTGATTTTTGGATTCAAGTTTCACTTTTTTACCTTTAGTATTCTTTCCTTCAAATTTATGGGCTTACAGGTGACTGAGCAATTTAGAGGCTTTACTTTTCGAGAAGTTTTACCTATCGGAAACTGCCTCTGTTTCTTGATCCGGGCTTCCTTGGTGCGATTTTTTGCCTCTTGCGCGCTTTCTGTTAGCGGATATAAAGCTCAAATTTTGTAAAAATAATGATTCCATAAGTCCTTGACCTTGAGTCTTAAATTGTCTGTTTTTGATGTCAGCGCTATCTAGTACCCATTTAACCATATCGGTGTAGGGGAGAATTTTGGGCCTTGCCGCTATCCGGTGCAAAAAAAACGAACAAGCTAAATCTGCAACTGATGCCTCAGAAGACCCATGTGAACCTGCAGTAGCCGTAACCTCCATCACCCTGGGATTCTCTTCTTCAAGTAGATTATACATGCCTTCCCAAGTAGTAATACCAGCGTCTCTGTTACAGGCAGTGTCTGTATATAGGAGCATCATTTCTTTGTCGTCAGAGCTCGGAGCTTTGCTTTTCTTCCCCATAATATCATGTATACAGCTTTGTATAATTCTTTGTTCTTCGTTCCTGCAGTTTACAAGTGAGGTGAGAGTAATGATAAGGAAAGGTGACGGGAAAGCTTTAAATGCCGAAGACATAAAAATTATACCACCTTACATGAACTGGCTCTTTGATAAGCACAAAACCATATTTCATTAACAACTAGCAACTAACTCGTTAATTAGCTTTAAAGTGCATAACCAGGTCTCGATTTATGGAAAAAGCTTCCTCGAACAATGAACCCGAAAGATTCGCAATGAAGTGATTTTGCGATTTGCTTCGCAATATCGCAGATCGATGTATCGCATATTCACGACATCATTCCACCACTTTATCGCAATATCGCTCTGGCGCTCAATCGCAATATCGTAGTATTGCTCTATCGCAATATCGCCTGGTTGCAATATCGCTATATCGCAAGAATGCGGCATGTGACAATTTTTGTTAATGTATTTTCTGCGAGATGCGATTTTGCGATATGCGCCATCGCATATCGGCGGTTTGGGGCTTTAGCGCAAGTGGTCTTTAATGCATGCGATGCGATAAAGTTTCGCGTCACGATCTCACACTCTTAGACTTCTGCTTATACGGAGGTATCCATCATCCTTTTTGCGATGTGATTTGTCTTACCTTATCGTAAAACTTAAGCTTTTTAACGATTTTTCAAGGTATTTTCCTAAGTTTATGATGGTAAGTTTTATTTAGGAAAAAAATACAAGCACTAATTGATTTCTAAATTTTTGACAAAGGGTCCCCACTTATTTAGTATTAGTAATAACACCAAATAAGAAGGGGGGTTGTTGCTGGCCACAACAGGTTCACCCCTCAGATTGGATGGGCATGCATGTCAGTTGCATGTGTGTCTCTTACACTTTCATTCCATGTGCTTGTTGCAATTGCATGATGTTGATAATGGTTGTAGTGATGTCGTCATGTGGAACTTGATGTTGTTATTATGGAGTGCATCATCGTGAGTGTATGACTGGTTACATGTCGATTATGTCGCTTACATATATCATTATTGTATGCTTGGTTACATCCTTGTATGTTTGGTTACATTCTTGTATGCTTGGTTACATGTATGATTCTTGTAGGTTTGGTTACAAGTGTTGTTAATTTATGATTGATCATATGTGTTTATGCATGTGTGTGGTTGGTTACACATTGCTTATGTATGGTAATGCTTGCATGTGGTCAAGTGTACAGTGATGTAATGGTTGTTGTCATGCATGAGGTCGTGGTATGCATTGTCGATAAATTCATGCATTGACGACTGGAACCTAGCTAGAATGATCGTTGCATGGTTATATGCTCATTTGTTATGTTCTATATGTTGTCATGATTATGTTATACATGTATCACGCTGATTTGTTGATCTTGCAGACAAGGTATCCTCCCCGAGCTATACTAAGGTACGTTGTTTTATTGTTATTTGGTTTAGCCGACATGATATACCTTACAGGAATAAATATCAAATGGCTAGCAATATGGTTGATCAGGTGCTCAAAAATTTGCTCAAATTCATAGTTTTCATATCAGTGTGGAACCTGAACAACCATTTAGTGCTCGTCATCCTAAATTTGGCGCAACTCATTTCACGCGAAACAGACTCCGTATTCTCCCAGAAACATGTTCTATTCGTTTTCCTAAATAGGCCAATTAAAAAAAAAATGCAGACAATCCAGTCGGTAGTCCGTATTTATGACATGGCGCTGAATGGGCATGCCTACATGGCAGGGTGACTGTGCAAGTGTCTGTTTGACCTCCGGCGAATGGTGTGCTAACATGTGGCAGGTGCTTAGGTGGAGTTTTAGACTAATTTTATTGGATGGTTGGTGGCCAGCCACACGCTGCCACATGGCCCAGCCAGGGGTTGCTATGTGGTAGCCCGAGGGCCACCAAAAATCGGGTCAAGGTCCAGGCAGCAATGGTGGGGTTCAAACCTGCGAGCAACAAACTCCAAGTCCAATCCATTTCCAATACGCCATACATGTAGTGTTTATTATATATGGTTGTCGGCTTTTATTTAAATGTTAAGTCTGCGCCATTCGGAGGAAGGGGACAACCCTTGGCCATATTTCCACCCCATGGAACCACGACGAAGCAGAGTAGGGGCTCGGCCAATGGGGGCGGGTCGTTGGCCTTAGCCCTAGGCACGTGGACCCCATGTGGCCCAAAATTTTCAGATTTAAGGCCTTATAGGGCATTTAATCCATCCGACAATTTCGCCCGGAATTAGGGGAAATCGACACTTGATTAGCAGAATTGGAGGCGAATTTGTAGGATGGTGCTAGATTTTGAGGAAATTGAGGTGAGATTAGCAGAAAGACTTGGGGAAGCCATAACTTCTTTAGTTTTTTACCAAATCAGGAGCATAAAGAGGCTATACAGGCATTTTTGGGCATTTTGGAGCCATTGGAATAGGTTTCAAAGCTATATGAGGATTGTAAACTGATGTATTCACACTTTTTGAGCATAATAGAGAGGGCCAAGCCATTGGAAGTTGGACCAAGGAGACTTAGCCCAAGCGGGAGAACTCCTTCATCGTGTGTTGTTGTGATACTGTTTTAGTGATGTTCATGCCTGTTATAGGTTGTTGTTCAGTCATTTGTTTATGTTAATTTGTACATGAAATTTACATACAAACACTCAAAAACTCATGTTTAAACTTGCAATTAACCTCATGAATCCTTACGCACTTTTACATATTCTGAAGAGGAATTTAGCACAACAAAAATAATTTTCCCATTCAAATCAAGTTTGATATCAGAGTCCTTGGTTTTATTTGTACAAGGAGGAACTAACTGTTTGAAAGTGAATTTGATGTTTACAAGGTTGAAGCTCAAGAGAGGAGAAGGGAAGTTGGTTGAAAGTCTTGAAGTTGGGTCAAGGAGAAGAAGTGCAAGATTGCCACAATCTCCACCACCGGTTCTACCTCAAATAACAGTTGAAGCTTCAATAACCATGTCACATAAGGGAGAGCCTGCAAATATGACAAAGGATGAGAAGGTTTTTAAGAAGGCTTTCTTTGACATGACAAAGATAGTAAAAGTGCTCTATGAAGAGAGGAATACAATATTGCAGGGTGAAAGCTCCAAGCCTACAAAAGGAGAAGGTGCTTCAGGAGGAGGAGGTAATGGAAATGGAGTTAAACCTCCACCCTCTCCACCACCATCTTCATCTTCATCTTCATAGACATCTTCACCCTCTTCCACTAATACAACCCCTACTCATACTCATCAACATACCTCAAAAGGAATTGGTAAAACACCCCTGTTAAAACTTGATGTTAAATTTGAACTGCCCATGTATAGTGGTGAAGTGAATGCAGAGAAGCTTGACAATTGGGTTCGTTAGTTGGAGGCCTATTGCAGAATTCAAAATCTTCAAGATGATGACATAAAGATTCAGCTAGCTTCCATGAGGCTGGAGGATGCAACACTAGTATGGTGGGAATCCAAGACACAAGAAGAGATAAAAAAAAAAAACATGGTAAGATATCAATTTATTGGTCTAATTTCATTGTTGCAATTAAAAGCCAGTTTTACCCCCTAGCATATATGTAGAAATCCATCATGAATTGGCAAAACTTTAGACAACTTAAAGGTCAAAATGTGCAAGATTACACCCAAGAATTTAGAAGAATGTTTCTAATGTTAGGTGTAGATTTCCAATCACAAGACATGTTGCTGAAGTATATAGTGGGCTTACACAGTTACCTTAGGCATACTATCCTTATGTTTAATCCCAATAATCTAGATGAGGTGTGTCTGTAAGCGACTCATCTTGAGGCAAGAGGGAAAAATACTCCAGAAGAGGGTAGTAAAAATCCATTTAAGGGTAAAGGAAAAGAAAAGGGTTTCAAAGGGAAAGGAAAGAAAAATGCATCCGTTAAGAGGGAAGGAGAGAAATTAACATGCAAGAATTGTTCCAAAGAGGGTCACGATGAAGTTCATTGTTGGAAGCTTCATCCCGAGATGAAACCAAAGAAATTCAACAACAAGGGAAAACAAAATACAACTGCAACCACTCAACAGGATTTGGGATCTGATTCGGGTGATGAAACTAAAATTACATCCATGGGTATGAAATGAAAAGAATCCATTGCTAACACTAGTACTTCAAATTTACACAATGAAACTCCAAATGAAAAGAAGAGGATAGAACCTTTTCACATAAGGGTAATCTCAAAACATAGCAAAATTGATACTATTTTTTATAGTGGCTCTCAAGCCAATCTCATCTCTGAAAACATTGTCAAAAGTTTAAACTTGGAAACCATTCCACATCATAAGCCATATTAGGATGGGTGTGTGACAATGCACAATTGCAAGTAACTAGAAAGTGTAGACTGGAATTCGCCATTACTGCAAATTTCATAGATGAAGAGGAACTTGATGTTGTGCCATTAGACATATGTGGTATAGTTTTGGGCAGCCCGTATCTCTATGACAGAAAAGCTACCTTCCATAGACATGAAAACAAATACCATTTGTTCAAAGATGGAGTAGAATACATTGTAAGAGCCCATAGCAAGAAACTAAATCTTTCAATTGTTAATGCGAGGCAGATGAAAAGACTAGTAAATTCTAGCAAGAATTTTGTGCTTCTAATGATCAAACCCAAGAATGATATTGATAATGAAGCTTTTCAAGGTTGTGACTCAAGATTGAAATCTGAATTGGTTGATGTTGTTAACCAATATGATGAGATGTTTCAAGAACCAAAAGGATTGCCTCCCAAGAGAGGAATCCAACATGAGATACAGTTGCAACAAGATAGTCCTCTTCCTAACATTGGCATGTACAGGATGTCAGTGATGGAAAGTGCAGAAATTAAAAAGAAAATTCAAGAGTTGTTGGATAAAGTGATCATCAGGCCAAGTTCTTTTCCATGTGGGTCACCTATTGTTTTGGTGCCAAAGAAGGATGGAACATGGCGCATGTGTGTGGACTTCCATGCATTGAACAATATTACGGTAAAGAACAGTTACCCACTAACTAGAATAGATGATTTACTTGATCAATTGAAAGATGTAAAGTATTTTAATAAGTTGGACTTAAGGAGTGGCTACCATCAAATTAGAATTGTTGAAGGAGACATTTGGAAGACAACATTCAAGACAAAACAAGGTTTGTTTGAATGGCTAGTTATGCCTTTTGGTTTATGTAATGCTCCTGCTATCTTCATGCGTGTGATGAATGATGTGTTGAGGCCATTTCTTGATGAGTTTGTTATAGTCTACTTAGATGACATCTTAATTTTCAGTAAATCTTGTGATGAACATGTTATGCATGTGAGAAAAGTACTTGATGTCTTAAAGAAAGAACAATTGTATTTAAAGATGTCAAAATGTGAGTTTGAAAAAAATTATTTTGTTTACTTGGGTCATATTGTTGGAGGAGGTGAGTTGAAAATAGATCCCTCCAAGGTTGATGTCATTTTGAATGGGCCAAGGCCCAAGACAGTTACTGAGGTAAGAAGTTTTTTGGGAGCAACCCAATATTGGAGGAAATTTATTGCTAACTTTTCTTCTATAGCAGCTCCTTTGCATGCATTGATGATCTGATTTAGAATATTAAATTGCATTGCTAAGATATGACTCAGATTATAAACAAAATGATTTCGTTGTGCTTAAGGATTCATCAATTTTTGCAAGTGAAATGAAGAGTTTTTATGTTAATTTTATGAGAAATTTAACATAAACCAGAAACTGAACAATAGCATAAACATGTACAAAACATCATCAAAAACACATTACAACAAGCACATGATAAAGGATTTCACCCCTCTTGGTCTACGTCTCCTTGGTCCAGCTTCCAATGGCTTGGGCCTCTCTATTATGCTCAAAAGTGTAAAAATATTTACAATGCTCAAATGCTTCTGAAACCTGCTCCAATGAGTCTAGAATATTAAAAAATGGTTGTTTAGCCTCTTTTTGCAACCAATTTGGTGGAAAACTAAAGAAGTTATGACTTATCCTTGTTTTCGCATTATTCGATCCACAAACTGCGTCATTTTTGGCATGCTCCTACAAATTAGCCCCAAATTCGCGCTAACTGGGCAAAAATTTTGTCGCGCGGCAAGCCATAATATGTTGGCTGATTGTTCATCTCAAATCACAATCATAAAAGAAACCATCAGGATTTATAGTTTGTGAACACGATGGGCGAAGTGCGATTGCGATGTGGCAGACCCGACGAAAGTATTAACCGCCACCGATAAACATATTGCGTTCAGGATCCTTTCGCTAATCGCAATCGCGGAGTACCAGCGGCCTTATGAATGCAGGACCCGCCTTGTTGCGATTTGCGATTGTGATATCGCATCGCAACCCGAAACTACTAGGGACGATTCTATAGTGTTGTGTGCTATGCGATTGCATCGCAACCCTGATCCCGCCAGGGGCCGATTTTGTAACACCTCCCTTCATCGATCTTCTATTGTGATCCATCGCATAACACCTGGCTGTTCTGGGGATGATTTTTAATGTTGATCCGCTTGTGATTGCGATTTGCGGCATGCGGGGGCCAATGGCAGTTTGCCACCTAGCGCCTCCTCATTCGCTCATTCGCTAAAGGACCTTGCCACGTCATCCAATCATGCCATGTAAGCGAGTCAAATCTGAACTTTGACTTGCTCTAGCTTCTGCATACAAGCTTGGATTTGAGTGTCATTCTCACCGTTGGAATCAAAATGACGAGCTCTTCGATCTGAAGCTAAGTTTAACAAAATTCTAACACTTTGATTTTTGAGCACCTGATCACTCCTCCCCATTGGAAGCCTTTTGGACCCCAAAAGGATCACTTTCAATTGTTTAGAAGGTGTGGGTACAATTCCCTCACCTTTCTAATCTTGATCCATTGATCACTGAATTGGAACTTGTGATATCCACGATTCTTGTCTTGCCTTCTTGTGTACTTGCCTTTAACCTTTTCAAGTTGTTCTTGCACTATTTGATGTACCATTTGGAGTCGTTCAATGAACTCTTTGGCCTTGTCCATGTTACTATCAGCAGCAACATCCTTCTTACCAAGATGATACAATACATTATGATGCAAATGGTAAACAAATTCCTCCACTTGATTCCTTTGACTCAAGCTTGAATATACATCTTGAAAGTATGTATTTTTTCTGAACATAATTTTCATGTAAAACAAAATGATGCTTGAGGAAAGTAGCTATACAAACTATAGGCCTAGAAAGTACATCAGCAAACTTGTCGCTTATGCCTTTTGACTTAAATGACTATATCAAGTCTAGAAAAGAAAGTATTGGAGTTTTACTAATCTTTTGTTTTAAAACATCAAATGCCTCTTGTTGTTTGCCTCCCCACTAAAAGACCTTTTGCACAACTGCCAATGAATGCAAATGAACTATAATAGAAGAAAAATTAACAAAATTTATCCTCCAACATTGGGCTGCTCCAAAAAAACCTCTTATCCAAATGACTATCTTGAGCTTGCCTGTGTAAATTGCGAGCAGAGCAAAGGCATCTGTGGCTTCACGGGGATGTATGATTCTTTCACCTATGTTTGTAGGAAGGGGGTCAATACCACCACAAATTGTTACAACATCAATCTTGGAGAGGTATAGCTTCAGCTCATCTTCTCCATGTCCCACGCAGACTTCCAAAAAGCCCTTGGGAACCTGAACACGCTTGGAAGAACTAATTTCATGGCTCAAGTACATCAAAGTAGTTTTATCCAACATATACTTTGACATCTTCAGAAACAAATGTTCTTGACATACGACATCAAGTATTTTTTTTCTCACACATGACATGTTCATAATGAAATTTTCTAAAAATGAAAATGTCATCCAAATAGACTATCATGTCTAGAAATGACTTCAGCGCATATTTCTTCATATGCATAAAAGTAGTAGGAGCATGGCAAAGATCGAAAAGCATAACAAGCCATTCAAACAAACCTTGCTTGGTTTTAAATGTTGTCTTCCATATATGTCCTTCAACAACACTACTTTGATGAAAACCACTTCTTGAATCCCATTCAAGGAAATGCTTACCATTCTTCTTGGGCACCAAAACAAGAGGTGCACCACACGGTAAAGGAGTAGGCCGAATGATCCTTTTATTCAACAATCCCTAGATTTGCGTTTTAATTTCTGCCCTTTCCATCACTGACATCCTGTACATGCCATCGTTAGGAAGAAGACACTTTTGCTGCAACTGTAACTCAAGTTGGATTCCCCTATTGGGAAGTAATCCCTTTGATTCCTGAAACATTTCGTCAGATTGGTTAACATTGTCAACCAAATCAGTTTTCAAATTTGAATTACAACCATCAAACGCTTCATAATCAATATTATTCTCGAGTTTGATCATGAGAAGCACAAAATTCTTGCTCGAATTCACCAGTATTTCATCTGCCCTGCGTTAACAAGCGAAAGATTTGTTTTCTTGTTGTGAGCTCTCACAATATATTCTACTCATTTTTTAAATATGTGATATTTGTTTTCATGTCGATGGAAAATAACTTTTCTATCATAAAGGTATGGGCTACCCAAAATGATGCCATAGATATCTAATGACACAACGTCAAGCTCCACTTCATCTTTGAAATTTGCAGTGACAGTGAATTTCAGTTTACATTTTCTCGTAACCTGCAATTGTGCATTGTCACACACCCATCCAAGTGGATACGGTTTATGATGTGGAACAATTTTCAGATTTAAACTCTTGACAATGTTTTTTGAGATAATATTGGCTTGAGAGTCGCTATCAAACAATGTATCAAATCTTATTATGTTTTGAGATCACCCTTATGTGAAACAATTCTATTCTCACTGCATTGTCACACACCCATCCAAGTGGAAAGGAATCCCCCTATGTATTTCAGCAAAGTGTCATGTGACTGTAAATCTACACCTACCATCAGAGACCTTTTTCTGAATTCTTGGGTGTAATCTTGCACATTTTTACCTTTAAGTTGTCTAAAGTTCTGCCAATTCATAATGGTTTTCTACATATAAGCTAGACGATAGAATTGTCTTTTGATTACAGCAATGAAATCATTCCAAGAAATTGAGATCTTACCATTTTTTTAATCTCCTCTTGGGTCTTTGATTCCCACCATACTAGTGTTGCACCCTCCATTCTCAAGGAATCTAACTAAATCTTTATGCCATCTTCTTGAAGGTTTTGAATCCTACAATAGACCTCCAATTGACAAATCCAATTATCAAGCTTCTCTGCATTCACTTCACCATTATACATGGGCAAATCGAATTTAACATCAAGTTTTAAAAAGGTGATTTACCATTTCCTTTTGAAGAATGATGATGAGTATGAGTAAGGGTTGTATTACTGGAAGAGTGTAAAGATTCTTGTGAAGAAGAAGATGAAGAGGATGGTGGAGAGGGTGGAGGTTTGTCTCCATTCCTATTACCTCCTTTTCCATTACCTCCTCCTAAAGAGCCTTCTCCTTTGGGAGGTTTGGAACTTTCTCCTTGCAACCTAGTATTCTTCTCTTCATAGAGGATGTTCACCATCTCTGTCATATCAAAGAAAGCATTTTTGAAGGTCTTCTCATCTTTTGTTATGTTTTTAGGTTCTCCTTTATGAGACATGATCTCTGGAGTCTGCAACTTGAGGCTGAACTGGTATTGGATATTGTGACAACCTTGCACTTCTTCCCCTTGACCCAACTTCAGGGCTTCCAACCAGCTTTCCTTCACCTCTTTTGAGTTTTAACCTTGTAAGCATGACATAAATTTTCAAACAATTAAATCCTTCTTTCACAAAGAAAACCTAGTGCTCTGATACCAAATTGATTTGATTTAGAATATTAGTTTGCAGTGCTAAGATCTTCCTCAGATTATAAACAAAATGATTTCATTGTGCTTAAGGATTCATCAATTTTTACAAGTGAAATGAAGAGTTTTTATGTTAATTTTATGAGCAATTTAACATAAACCAGAAACTGAACAACATCATAAACATGTACAAAACATCATCAAAAACACATTACAACAAGCACATGATAAAGGAGTTCACCCCTCCTAGGCTATATCTCTTTGGTCCAGCTTCCAATGGCTTAGGCCTCTCTATTATGCTCAAAAGTGTAAAAATATGTTTACAATGCTCAAATGCTTCTGAAACCTGCTCTAATGAGTCCAAAGTACTAAGAGATGGCTATCTAGCCTCTTTTTGCAACCAATTTGGTGTAAAACTGAAGAAGTTATGACTTATCCTTGTTTTCCCATTATTCCATCCACAAATTGCCTCATTCCCGACATGATCCTACAAATTAGCCCCAAAAACGTGCTAACTGGGCGAAAATTTCACCGTGCAGTGGGCCATAATTTGTCGGTCGACTGTTCATCGCAAATCGCAATCGATGAGGAAACCAACAAGTTTTATAGTCTATGAACACGACGGGCGAAGTTCGATTACGATGTGGCGGACCTGATGGAAGTATTAACCGCAGCCGATAAACATATTGCATCCGGGATCCTTTCGCTAATCGCAATCGCAGAGTACCAGTGGCCTTATGAATGCGGGACTTGCCTTGTTGCGATTTGCGATTGCAATATCAGATCGCAACCCAAACCTGTCGGGGCCGATTCTATAGTGTTGTGTGATATGCGATATGTGATTGCATCGCAACCCTGATCCCGCCGAGGGCCGATTCTGTAACACCTCCCTTTGCCGATCTGTGATTTTCATCCATCGCATTGCACCCTGGTTGTTCTGGGGCCGATTTTTAAAGCCGAACCACCTATGGTTGCGATTTGCGACATGTAGGGGCCAATGGCGGCTTGCCACTTGGCGCCTCCTCATTCACTGAAGGACCTTGCCACATCATCCAATCTTGCCATGTAAGCAAGTCAAATTTGAACTTTGACTTGCTCTAGCTTCTGCATACGAGCTCAGATTTGAGTGTCATTCACACCGTTGGAATCAGAATGACGAGCTCTTCGATCTCAAGCTAAGTTTAACAAAATTCTGACACTTTGATTTTTGAGCATAATTTTGAGCACCTGATTAATTGAATAGTGTGAAAAAGGTTTTTCAGTGGGGAGGCAAACAATAAAAGGCCTTTGATGCATTGAAGGAAAAGATCAGCTCAGCCCTAGTACTTGCACTTCCAGACTTGAGACAATCATTTGAGATCCAGATTGATGCTAGTGACTATGCCATGGGTGCAGTCTTCATGCAACATGGTAAGCCTATCTATTTTCATTCGGAAACTTTCAATGGTGCAGTGATTAATTATCCTACATCTGAAAAGGAATTGTATGCATTAGTGCAAAGTGTGAAAAAGTGGAAACACTACTTGATGGGTAAGGAAACAATCATTCACACTAATCATTAGCCATTGCAATACTTGCAATCTCAATCTAAGTTGCAACAATCAAGGCACTTCCAATGGATGGGTTTTCTTCAACAATTCCACTTGGTAATAAGGTATAAGAAAGGTATCTACAATAAAGTTACTGATATGCTATCTAGGCCTATTATTAGTGCAACTACTTTACTCAAGCATAATTTTGTTTTGCATGAAAGTTATATTGAGCAGTATGCATTAGACAATGACTTTCAGGATGTTTATGCAAGCTTGAGTCAAGGTAACCAAGTAGAGGAATTGGATTATCATTTGCATGATAACTTGTTGTACCATCTTGGTAAGCTTTGTATTCCACAGGGAGAAAGAGTCAACATCATAAGAGATGCACATACTTCTCTTATTGCTGGTCATTTCGGTGTAAGTAAGACGGTGGCACATCTATAGAGGTATTGTTATTGGCCTTGTATGCTTGAAAGTGTGCCATGTTTTATTAAAGAATATTCATTATGTGTAGTTAGTAAGCCTAGCAATAGGAAGTTAGGATTGTACACACCACTTTCGGTACCTTCACAACTGTGGGAGAGTGTTTCTATGGATTTTGTAGGACGTCTTCCATTGTCAAAAAGAGGTCATGATTATATGTATGTAGTTGTGGATAGGTTCAACAAAATGTGTATTTTGATGTCATGTAAAAAGCAAATTACAGCTGAACAAACTGCTCAGTTATTCTTTCAGAATGTAAGAGTGCATTTTGAATTGCCCACATCCATTATTAGTGATCGAGATTCTCACTTTGTTGGGAACTTTTGGTCAAGCTTGTGGGGATTCATGGACACCAAATTGAAAAAGAGTACAACTTTTCGTCCACAAACAGATGGTCAAACTGAGGTGGTAATCATAACAGTGATACATCTTCTTCGTGGGTATTGCAACAATCATCCTAAGTTTTGGGATGAACATTTGCACTACATTCAACATGCTTACAATTGGGCCAAGCACTTTTCAACTCAAACATCGCCATTTGAAGCATGTTTGGGATACTTGCCTAAGTCTCCTTTGGATTTAATTTTTGGAAAGGATGTTGCTATTGATGGTCATTGTGACATAAACAAAGGAAGAAGGTTCATTGAACAAATCCAATTGGTACACCAAAGAGTTCAAGAACAACTAGAAAAGAGCCAAGAAAAGTACAAAGCAAGGCATGACAAGCATCAGGTAGATCAAAAGTTCCAAGTCGGTGATGAAGTTTGTCTTCACATTAGCAAAGACAGGCTCCAAGGAGAAGGTAAAACGCTGAAACCAATTAGATATGGTCCATTCAGAATTCTAGAAAAGATTGGTGACAATGCTTTCAAGTTGGATTTGCCTTCATATATGCAAATTTATGTTGTTGTTAATGTGGAAAATTTAAGGTTGTATGAGGCTCCTTTGATTGAAGATCAAGGAGAGAATGTTCAAATTCCTTCCATTGAAGGATTTTCTCCTGAATACCTTGATGAAATACAACAAGACACATTCTTGAAAGAAGAACAAGGTCTTCAAAACAAGGGAATGTGGATTAACTTCATGTGGGGCTCAAAGGAACAAATCCTTCCAAGGCCAAATGGATCAAGATTGGAAAGGTGATGAAAATGTATCCTCACTTGTTGGACAAATGAAAGTGATCTTTCAGGGTCCAAAAGCTTCCAGTGGGGAGGAATGATCAGGCGCTCAAAAATTTGCTCAAAATTAAAAGTTGTCAGATTAGTGTGGAACCTGAACTACCATGTAGTCCTCGTCATCCTAAATCTAGCGCAACTCGTTTCGCGCAAAATAGACTTTGTATGCTCCCAGAAACATGCTCTGTTCGTTTTCCTAAACATGCGAATTTAAAAAAAAATATATGCAGACAACCCACTCAGCAATCTGTATTGTTGACGTGGCACTGACTGGGCATGTCTACAGTGGCAGGGTGACTATGCAAGTTTTTTTTTATCTCTGGTGAATGGTGTGCTGACACGTGGTAGGTGCTTAGGTGGAGTTTTGGATGAATTTTATTGGATGGTTGGTGGCCAACCATAGGCTGCCATGTGGCCCAGCTAGGGGCTACCACGTGGCAACCCAAGGGCCACCAAAAATCAAGTTATATGTTGTTGTTCAGTCATTTGTTTATGTTAATTTGTACATGAAATTTACATAAAAACACTGAAAAACTCATGTTTAAACTTGCAATTAGCCTCATGAATCCTTAAGCACTTTTACATATTCTGAAGAGGAATTTAGCACAACAAAACTAATTTTCCCATTCAGATCAATGGTAGATTGCAAAGACTCTCCCTATGAATCAGAAGAGCAATATGGTGTTGGGAACTCTTCTGATTTGGCAGATACACTGAGAAGATTAAAGGAAGAAATAAGGAGTTGTAAGGCAGATAATGACATAATCATACATGCACATGAAAAGCTAGTGGAGGTAAATGTAGTGATACTTCAAAGTTTGTCAGATTTGCAAGGACAGGGACCACTTTGGATCAGCCATGAGCAAGAGGACAAAACTAATGGGGCATATGGTAGTAGGTCGCATGGTGGTCACAAGTCAGATAACGATGACACGGTCTGAGATGGAAGATTGTTGGACACTTCGGATAGGCGGAGGGATCGACACAAGTACCATTCTAGTTCTGGTTCTGACAGGCATGATGATTGATATCGTTATCATCCTGATAGAAGGAGTGATAGGGGATACTTTCCATATGAGTTTAAGAAAGCAAATCCACCTACGTTTGATGGAGAGATGAAGAAATCACAGGATGCAGAGGCATGGTTGCTTTGTATGAGGAAGTTCTTCAGGTTACATGATTATTCAAAGAACATGAAAGCTAGAGTAGTTGCATTTAGTCTCAAACGTAAAGCGGACATTTGGTGGGAAGACGTGAATAATGTTAGATGTATTCATGAGGAAGATGTGAATAATGTCAGATGTATTCATGAGGAAGACGTGAATAATTTCATATGTATTCATGAGGAAGACTTGACTTGGAGTGAGTTTGAGCGATTATTCAAGAAGAAGTATCTGTCAGAGAGATACTTTGATGACAGGGAAAAATAATTCTATGAGCTAAAGATGAGATCTATGACATATGAGGAGTACACTAGCAGGTTCTTGGAGTTACTGAGGTATGTGCCTTATCTCACTAAGGAGAAGGCATGATTCAGAGGTTCATTAATGGATTATCAGTTGCATTTAAAGACAGGATTGAGTTTGATGAGCCTAAATCATTGGAGGAGATTATTCGAAAGCTAAGGCATTGTTATTAGCAATCGAAGCACAGATCTGAGACTAAGCCAGATTGGAAAGGTAATGCAAGGAAAAAAGGAAACTGGGACAAGAAACAAGCAAGACCTCATAGTACAGATAATAAATAGAATGTTGTGGCATCTAAGAAATGCAATGCATTAGATAGAGGACAAGGACATCGATATGAGGAGTAGAATAAGGAACCCATGCGGTGTTGGACTTGTGGAGGGGATCATTGCAGGAGAGATTGTTCACAGTATCAGGGTGGTCGGCCTAAGATATATAGTGCACAAGACGCACAAACTGTTGGGGATGTTGGTTAGAGAATTCCTCATATTTATGCAACATTGGATAAAAAACAAGCACACCATCAAGCATCTATCATTGAGATGGACGATAATATTTGTGATCAAGTTATTTCTATTTTGATTGAACCTGGATCTAATTATCGCTATGTTAGTCCTAACTTGGTGGATAAGTGTAATTTGAGTAAGGAATTGCATGTAGAATCTTGGTTAGTGCAGTTGGATATAAGTACAAAGAAGTGAGTTCACCATTGGGTAAGACCTTGAGCATTTGATTTGAATGGTATGCCTACTACAACACATTTGAATGTACTACCATTGGGATCATATAGTATGTTGTTGGGCATGGATTGGTTTTACCTTCATAGAACCAAGGTAGATTGTTATGACAAAGCAATTGAGTGTGTAGATGACAATGGGGAACCAAGAGTCTCATACGGAAAGAAGAAAGCCACATCAATTAGGATGGTGACAGCTATGCAAGCAAAGCATAGCCGCAGGAAAGGGTGTAAGTTATTTGTAGTGCACATTTCTAGTGATAAAGGTAAGGAAGTTGATGATGCAAATGTGTTGAGCAAGTACCCAGTTCTACAACAGTTCAAGGATGTATTTCCTGAGGACATTACAAAGTTGCCACCTCACAGGGAGGTAGACTTTTCTATTGAGTTGGTGCCAGGGGCAGCTCCGACATCAAAAGCACCTTATAGGATGAGCACACCTGAGTTGGTAGAGTTGAAGCTATAATTGAAGGAAAT
This sequence comes from Pinus taeda, assembly GCA_000404065.3. Lineage (NCBI taxonomy): Eukaryota > Viridiplantae > Streptophyta > Pinopsida > Pinales > Pinaceae > Pinus > Pinus taeda. The sequence goes on from APFE030578530.1 coordinate 41,243, forward strand.
GTTCAATAAGGGATACATTAGGCCAAGTGTATCACCATAGAGTGCATCGGTGTTGTTTGTGAAGAAGAACGATGGTACTCTTAGTTTGTGCATTGACTATAGACAGTTAAACAAAGTGACCATCAAGAAAAGGTATTTGTTGCCGAGGATTGATGACATATTCGATCAGTTGAAGGGAGCAACAGTGTTCACGAAGATCAACTTGAGATCTGGATCATCAGGTACACATCAAAGAGGAGGACATTTATAAGACAACTTTCCATACCAGGTATGGGCTTTATGAGTTTGTTGTAGTTCCATTTGGCTTAACTAATGCTCCAACTACATTTATGTGCTTGATGAATAGTTTGTTGCATCCATATTTGGATAAGTTTGTTATTGTGTTCATTGATGACATATTGGTATATTCTAAAAATGAGGAAGAGAATGCCAAGCATTTAGTAGCAGTGTTGAGGTTATTGAGAGAGCATCGGTTGTATGCTAAGCTCAACAAGTGTAGTTTCTTTCAGGCTAAGGTACATTACTTGGGGCATGTTGTCTCCAAGGAGGGCATTGCATTAGATCCAGAAAAGATAAGAGCCATCATGGAGTGGGTAGCTCTGAGGAATGCAGATGAGGTGAGATATTTCATCGGGTTGGCAGGCTATTATAGGAGTTCATCAGGAATTTCTCATAGATTACCTATCCTATCACATCATTGCAGAGGAAAGGTAAGAATTTTGAATGGAAAGAGGAGCGTGAGGCCAGTTTTGAGCAACTTAAGTAGTTGTTGACACATGCACCAGTGTTAAAGATTGCAGATCCGGACAAAGAGTTTGTAGTGTGCACAATGCTTGCAAGAAAGGACTTGGTGGAGTCATTATGCATGATGGATAGGTGGTATGTTATGAGTCGCGAAAGCTGAATGAGCATGAGCAGAACTACCCCACACATGATCTTGAGTTAGCAACAATTATACATGCGTTGAAGATGTGGAGGCGCTATCTTCTGGGCATGAGGTTTACATTGATGAGTGATCACAATGGTTTGCGGTATCTATTTGACCAACTGAATTTGAATGGTAGGAAGTTTTGGTGGTTGGCTATGATTAGTGAGTTCGATTTTGAGATTAGATATATCAAAGATAAGGAGAATAGGGTGGCAGATGCTATTAGCAGGTGGATACAAGTAAATCACTTAGCAGCTATGAGCTCCTTTGGGATAGACATATATGATAGGATCTTGTAGGCAGGCTAGCAGGATGTTAGATATATAGAGATTATGCACAAGTTGCAATAGAGTACAGGGATGAGTACAAGTGATAGTATAGGTACAAGTACATGTGACAATACTTGTACATGTATAGGTGACATTACAGGTACAGGTGCAGGTGCACAAGATGTGGACTATTGCCTTACAACAAATGGATTGGTTAGATTCAGAGACATGATATATGTGCAAGACAGTAGTGAGCTCAAGAAGGTGATCTTGAGGGAGTTTCATGCAAAACCATATTCGGGTCAACCAGGGTATGAGAAGACATTGACTGTAGTGAAGAGATTTTATTATTGGTCAAACCTGAAAAGGGATGTAGCAGAGTTTGTGGTTAGGTGTTTTGATTGTCAACATGTGAAGGTAGATTGTAAACATCCAGGTGGACTTCTACAACTGATTGCGATTCCAGAGTGGAAGTGGGAAGTCATTTCCATCTACTTCATCACAGGTTTTCCAAGGACAGTGAGACAACACGGTTCCATCATGGTTATTGTGGACAGTTGACAAAGGTGGCACACTTCATTCCAATGAAGTCTACATTCTCAGCTAGCGATGTAGCACAAGTATTCATCAGAGATGTGGTCAGACTGCATGGTATTTCAAAGAAGATCATGTCGGACAGGGATGCAAAGTTCAATTCCAAGTTTTGGAAGGAGTTGTTTATAGGTTTGGGCACAAAGTTGGCCTTCAGTACAACTTATCACCCATAGACAGATGGATAGACAGAGAAGGTCAATAGGATATTGGAGGACATGTTGAGGATGTATGTGATACATCAATAATGAAAGTGGGAAGAATACATTCCACTGGTATTGTTTGCTTACAACAATGGGTATCAAGAATCTTTGAGGATGACTCCGTTTGAGGCATTGTATGGGCAGAGTTGCAATACTCCTGTCAGTTGGAGTGATCCAGTTAACAGGGTGTTGATTGGACGAGACATGTTGGCAGACATGGAACAGGAAATGCAAGTGATCAAGAAGAATCTAAAGTCAGCACATGATAGGCAGAAGAGCTATGCAGATTAGAACAAGTTGTTCAAGGAGTTCTAGGTTGGGGAACAGGTGTACTTGCGCATCAAACCAAAGAATAGCTCCTTACGGATTGGATCATGTGCCAATCTTGCACCATGATTTTGTGGACCCTTCAATATCATTGGGAGGTTGGGCCAGTAACCTATCAACTTGCACTGCCTCCGACAGTGAAAGTCCATGATGTTTTCCATGTGTCATTACTTAAGAAGTATGTTAAAGATGTTGTTCATGTGATTGACTAGTCTGTATTGCAGATGGAACCAAATGGAGAATTCCAGCCGGAGTCTCAGTGTATATTGCAAAAAAAATTGCTCATGCTTCGGAACTGAGCAATCGAGCAAGTTAAGGTGCAATGGAAGCACTTTGAGCCTGATGAAGCTACATGGGAGATGGTAGATTAGATGAGGGCTATGTATCCTTCCTTGTTTGTTGGTTGAGGCAAAGTAGTTTTGGCATGGTGTTTTGGGTATATGTATTGGTATATGTTTGGTGATTTTGGTATATGTACATATGTATATGGATGTAAATACCGCCATGAGCTATGTTATAACTCTCCAATAAGCGGTATGGGTGTCATGTCATTATGATGTTATGTTTGTTATGTTTTCATGTTAGTTTGCTTCTCAGTAGGTTGATCATTGTAAATACTACATCGAGCTAAGTTATAAAGCTCCATCAACAATATAATTTGCTTACAACAGTTTTGTGGTTATAGGTGTTGTTGAACACCGATGACGTTGTTCCCCCAAGGGGGAGGGTTCTGTAACAACCCTGATGAAAATTCCATGTAATAAAAGTTAATAAAGGCAAAATAATAACCACGATTGATGGGACACTTATTCCAAGATGATTGATGGCTAAGGCTTTGGAAAGGAAAAATGGCATTTTTGGCACATTTATTTATGAAAATAATGCAAATTAGGAGAAAAGGGAGGTGACAGTTCACATGTTGCATGTGAGGAGGAAAATGAAGGAAAATAGAGGCCTCATTCATAAAAAGGCTTTTGGGGATCAGTTGGTAACCTTTTGTCAGTTCAGTTTTGGAGCTCTCTCATTAGTCTCTCTCTCTCTCATACTCTTGGATACTTGGAGTTTTCTTGGAGGGTGTGGCATACTTGGATTTTTGGAGCAAGAAGGCAAAGGAAGAGCAGGAAAGCGCAAGAGGACATTGGGATCAACAACTACATCGGGATTTGCTTGCATGTACTGAGTTGCATGTATGTTTTCCTCACTAGTTTTGGCATGCATCACATATGCATGTGGATTATTGGTCATGATCTATCATTGGCATGGAGGATTGCCTGGATTGACAATGGATTGCCTAGCCTTGCCATTTGCTGGATAGCCATGGGGATTGTGGGTTTATTTCCTTGTTTTGTTTTTGGTTGGCTCTCATGTTTCATTAGCTTGGGTTGAGTTACTAGTTCCTGGAGCCTTGGTTGGACAAACACTCTAGAGCCTTATAACAACTTGGGTTGAGTTACTAGTCCCGTACCCTTAGTTGGACAAACACTCTGGAGCCCTTGGTGGGTTGAGTTACTAGTCCTGGAGCCTTGGTTTGACAAACGCTCTGGAGCCTATCAACAACTGTGGGTTGATTTACTAGTCCTGGAGCCTTGGTTGGAACAAATGCTCTAGAGCCCTGTATGGATGGGATAAAGACTGATCTGATGATGGTTTTAGTGATGTATGATCGTGAGGTGGAATCACTGTTTGATGGGTTGAGGTGGATGGCCTCTAGAATCCCTAAATGGTTTTGGATTGATATGTTCTATGAGATTTCACATTCATGCTTGGAATATGGCACAAGGGTGAATGGATAAAGAGAGATTTGGCTCAGCCATTCTATAGTCGGGGTGGAACGTGGAAGTTCCATCCCAGGTTTGGATTTTGCATCATCAATATGAGGTTATTTCTCCATGTATTTCTATGAGCATTATATTGGTTTATATGTGTATCATATGGCTGTGATTTCATTAGTATTTCTGTTGCTATTATGCTGGTTATATATATGTTTTATGACAGTAGCTATGTATGGCTCTCATCATGTTTCTATTGATAAATGAATGAACAATGTATCTATGACCTAATGGATGAAATGGTAGTTGATGTGTTGAGGCATCAACTTTTATTAGTGATTCTCAACTAAGTATGGGACCCCTATGCTCAGATATGTTATTTACACCTATAGATTACATATTCGTGATATGTTTGACAAAATGCTTGTCATGGCTAGTAGGGGTCCAGTCAAGGTCTCATTCAAGTGATTGCATTTATACTGTCATTTCCTTGTTATTTTACTGTTATGAAAATGTGATTTAATTATGGGCAGTGACCTAGGCTCCGGGCCTGAAAAAATGGGTCAAATCTAGGGGATGTTCACACAACGTTGACAAAAAGAGTCCTTGGACACTGGCTTGTAGGCCTATAAGAGTGTCTAGAGGTCCCTGGATGCTGGCATGCCCATAGCATGAGAGCGTCCAGAGGTCAAGTGGTCCAAAATCTCAGTGGGACCCAAGGGCTGGTTGGCAGCAATGTTGGATTGGTTCCTGAGGGTCCTAATGCTGATTGAATGTCTGTATGGTGTGTTTCCATCGGTTCCACTTCCTTAATGTGACTTAGGAGGTCGAATCATATCATAGTGGCCTCTCGTCACATATTTACCCCGACTGGTCGGTTGCTTGGGTAGATGTGGGAGGAGGGTGTTACATGTGCCTTAAGAGAATTGAAAATGGAAGAATGAATTGTGGTGACACAAAACATTGATAATGTATACCCATATTGTATATTGAAGCCCCCTTTGACACCATATCCAACTTAAATTAACAGTAGATTATCATTGATGATAGTAGCACCTAAAACTCATCTTAGTTCCTCACTTGCTTGGTGCTAGATCATGTAGAATCTGATTTGTTTGATCACAAAGAAATGAAAATTAAGCTAGCATACATAACTTCTAGCATAACATGTTCTTTATTCTAGTAATACTTCAATAATGATTCACTAATTAGCTTAATACATTTTTTTTTTTTATAATTATTCAATGTTTAATCTTGAAATAAGTAATGGAAAGTTTTAGGGAACATAGAACTCTTTAATTCTTGATAACATGTCATCCCATTCCAAATCCAACTACATAATGTTGAGCCAATATGCTTTGAGATAAATAAATTACTTCGGGTCAAGCGGTGTTGAACCCAATTAACGTGCTTGGATGTAAGCCTGCACATTTTCTCTATGCATCAACTATGAATTATATCACACTTAACATGCTTGATTGTTTACTTGTATTGCACTTTCTGTACTTCTTGAGATTGTAAAAGGTTGTATAATAGTGTATAATGCATTGGTCGAGGAGTTTGCTAGTGCACCCAAATTGTGTGAAGTTAGGGCTTCTATTTATTTATTCTTTGATAATCAATGTCATTATTAATTATGGAAGAGCTTTGTATTGACTTCCCTTCATTACACTTAATGGAAATATGTTGATTGACTTGTTAATAGTAAACACAATTTTATAATATGATCGTTTATTATACATTTTAATTTAAGTGTGGTTTCTAAAGTAGAATAGTTGCAGCAATCCTCCATTTTGTTGCTTCATTACATTTAATCGTATAAGTTTAAATGTTAATGATTTACTTAGTTAGTGATATAAATAGTGCCAATTAATTATGTTTGTGTCATAATTATTTGTAATATTCTATTTATTAAACATATGGTTATGGAAAAGGCTCCTTAAATATCCAAGTGCATGGTTAAGCCACTGTGCACCTAACAAAGTCACATTGAAATATAATATTATTATGTTCATGAGCATATGGAAACCTACATTGAAGTATAATATTATTATGTTTGTGAGCATATGGAAAGGTAAAACTTGTTTTATCATAATTCTATGAAACATTGTGAATAATCACTAATGTTATGGAGATTTATCTTACTTAAACACTCACAGGTTACACGATTCCAAATTTAAATTGAGGAGTGTCAAAGATTATACATTATACTATATATAAATATGTAAAGAAAGAAAAAATATAATCAATGAAATAAGAAACAAAGAACAAAGTCTTACTCATAAGAATAACCTTCTTCTTCATTGTATAAAGTCTCATAAAAATTATTTTGATATATATATCGAACAAATATTTGTATACACATACTCTCACAATGCTACATCCAACATTTTTCATAATTTCTTTTAACATTTACATCTACAAACTCTAACAAACACACACAAAAAAGGTAACCCTCAAATATCTATAAAACACACATTTACATTAACACATATTCCTATAACCATGCACACAAACTTTCACAATTCCTATACTTAAATATACTTATGCATGCAATAGAGTCCATGAAAAGCAAACATTTATGTGCATATATGAGCATCAATGGGGTGGAATAACAAACACCCCCCTTCACCAACTGAATCTTTATTGATAACATAATTTGTTTATATTGACTCATTGTGATGTAGATTGAGGGATAAGTGTTCCCTTGGAGTGGGACCTTATGTCATTAGATGTTTTGGCCCTTGCCAATTTACAAGTTATTGCTATTATTGCCTTGTGGGTTAGCTCCATCCAAATTTTAATTTAAAAACATATTATTATTATTATTAGCCCATTAGACCCATTAGGCTAGGTTGGTGGATGTCCCACACTAGAAAGCATTTGTTGATCAATATTGAGGTTTTGCCCAAGTTTGAAACTTAGCCTGCCTAGTATGCTTGTGGATGGTTGGATTAGGCTCAAAACTACAAAATAATGCCTTGCATTAGGCTCAAAAGTACAAAACAATGCCTTGCATTAGGCTCAAAAGTATAAAAATAATGCCTTTGACTCGACTCTAAACCTTCTCGATAATTGCACCTAGAGGCGCTCTCCAACCCAATATGGTAAATATGTTGTAACACAATACAATTATAATGTAATGTAAACATTTTAACTCGTTCAAAAAAAAAGAAAAAAAAGAAATAACAAAATAAAAATATCCCTATAAAAATAAAAATGAGACCATGGTATTGAGAACTCATGGTATTCATGTGGAATATACTTTATTTAAAGGAGGAAATTAAATAAGCCTAGATCCATCTTAATAAATCTACCAAGCACCTAGAGAGATCAAGTCTCTTAGACATGTAAACCTCTTTTAAGTTTGAAAAGAGATTTGAAACTCTAAGCCAATAAAATGGATGTAAGTCCCACATGAATCAAGCATATCAAATATTGCATAGTCTAACTGTTTTTTTTGCCTTGGAAATCATGGAATTTCTGGGAATATTTTGATTAAATCGCGTAGAGATTTTTGTAAATCTAGGTTATAGCTATCAGATTTCAAGATTTTGGGCGCCCCAGAGGTTTTTGATGGTGTCTATTTCCACTATAAAAAACATGGTTCAATCACTTCTACTGCAAGATTTCTTAAATTTTTTTGACCAAATTCCGGCCACTTTCCGTTGTCACGGCAATTCCTCCGCCCCAATAATCAATCCCTGAAATAAAACGACTCCTCTTTGATAAATCCGGAATTAAAAATGAGACCTAAGATTAATCAAGCATATCAAATATTTGAACGTTTGAATTTTGTGAGACCCTTAACCTCATATACATCCCATTTTATCACAGTTCAATAGACGACTCCTCAATCCCGAGTTAAAATGGATATGAGATCCTAGATTAATCAAGCATATCAAATATTTAAATGTTTGAATTTTGTGATATCCTTAGCCTCGTATACATCCCATCCCATTTTATGGCAGGGCAAGAGCGGTTTCAGTTGATTCCATTCACAATCCATTTTATTTTATTATGTAGACCATCAATTCCCTGCAAACAAATTTTATAATAGTTGTTGGTTGTATGAACTGACGGATTCTGATGGAATGCTGCTCTGCTTTCTTGCTCCCTATACTCCATACCCGTTTCCATACATCATTTGTTGGTACCAGTCTTGAGCAAAGGCTACTACATTCCTTCATGCGCTTGTCGTCTCGCGACGGCACCTTACTATCCACAGCAACCGGATTAGAACCTCCGACCTGCCAAACGCAGCCTCAGAATGGAGAAATTTATACCACTCTCCAACATAAAGTCTCTTCCGAATTGGAAGTGAAACGAAGCAAATTCATTGCTGTGGCAGCTCCCATCTATGACGAAGAAGGTGCACGTGCTTTCTTGTCCGAGGTATTTTGGCCTTCATATTCCAGTGCTTCTTGTTTCTCAGGAGTTTCTGTGCTCTTTGTTAAATGTGGCGTTTCGTTTTTCGTATATAATTCTGAATTTATTATGTCGTCACGGCTTCCGCATGTTGAAACATGATGAACTCCAAAATTCACGTTCAAGCTTTTAAGATATGTAGAATATTTGCCTGAAGCAGATGAATTCAGTGTGAGTTTTGTTTAATCCAGGATTCCACCCTGCGTGTCAATTAAAGCCTTTGTTGAGGGTTTGTTAGGCGGTATTGGCTGACGAGTTAACTAGTCCAGTTTATTGTACTATTCAAAATTTCTTACTCCTATTTATGTATCCTAATTTTATTTTTTTAACTGTATCCCTCTCATCAGAATGAGGCTAAGGTGCTCAATATCCTGAGCTTTAGTATTGCAGGAACCATAGCATTTTTCAGTTCGGTTACCTTCGGCTAAGCACCATGAGTAGGAATATTCCCAATTTCTTTTTAACATGGTCTTTCTCCGACGATGGTGAGGTTAATGCACCCAGATTAGCATTGTGGTGAACCATTAGCACCATTCAATTCTGTTACCTTCAGCTAAGCAGCTATGCAGCTATGAGTGGGGTATCGTGGACTCTTCTTATCATAATGAGATTAACATGCCCGGATTTATCATTGTAGGGAACCATGAGCACCATTCAATTTAGTCTTCTGCCAGGATTTGCACCGCACCTGGTCACAACTGCTGTTGCATGTGCTGTCAGACAAGCACAAGTACAAGCACTAGCTTGCCACTTGGTGATACTTGAACTCGCGTAGAGGCTATATTTATATTAACTACCTATTTTCACTTACCTGTCAAGCTGTTGTTGATTTGTTGGGAGTTTCGACAATTCTGTATTTCGCATATGCAAGCGAAATCCACCTTTCTCATATTCATGCTAAACAGTAAATGGTATTGTCATTGGATGATGTTCCCATTGAATTAAAAGTTTACTTACAATCACTACCCCAATGCTTAGACATAGGTTTAATAGGCAACAATTGATTTAGTAATGCACAATATATCATGTGAGTCTAAGAGGCAATTGCCTCATGGTTGTTGTACAATCCCTACAATTCCTTGCTATTAGAATGCTTCCAGGCATTGACATGAAATGCATTTGTTTTTTATGGAAGAGATTTTGGGCAATGGCAAGCATTGTACACATGGACTTGTGAAAGCAAATCTTGGCTACGTGGTTGTGACCAAGGAATGCCACCTTCCAAATTTGCCCAGGGATTGAAACTAGCTCCATTTATTTGAGTTATTAGGGGCAAGCATGTCACAAGCAGGAATTGAACTTGGATGTGATCGCTAACAACACCCAATTTTAACCACCCATACTAGACTCCATTGATTGGCATGAAATGGTTGACTATCAACTAGTTTGCAATAGTATTTTTGTTGTTTGCCACAATAGCCATTGCTTGCTAAAGGGCATTCACTTTTTCATATAATACTCAACAAATTCATAACTTGGCTTGTGGAAGTTTGATTTGTGCCCTTCTATTATGGAGGGGGCTAGGTTTAAAAAGAGAACCCAAATAGTAGTTTGCCTTAGTTTTTTTCCGGAGAAAAAATCAAGACTTTTTATTATAGATATAAAAAGGTTTACATTTTTCAAGTGAGGCACAGGTAAAAACGTCCAGACAGCGGGATGCTGTGGATACCAGTGGTCAAGAACAGAAACGCATGACATAACCACAAATGATGCGCAGACCATTTGTAAACGAGACTGTCTCATGAAGAGAGACGAAACAAAGACACAAGTATTGGAGCACGAGGACTCCATCAAAAGTTCTGTACGAATACAAAAAAGATCTAGGGAGGCCACCTCCAGGGGAGGATAAGTAGTTTGCCTTAGTTGTGTGTGAGAACATAAGAAATGCTATGATCCCCCCAAAACAAGATACTAATACATGTTTGTGTAATGTTCCAGGGAAATTAATTGCCTAAGGGACAAAATAGCATATCAATCCCCATAAGCTACAGTCCTTAATAAAGGGGAAAACCACAGAATACCCAATGTCTGGGTGAATTTTGGGGCAGCTGGGCGAAGAAACCCAAAAGTGGGGTCTGGAGTAAAGTTTACTTAATCAATTAAGAAGAAGAGACCCCTCTAGGGAATCTATAAAGAAAAGAGGGATGAATTCATTTTAGAGCATCATAGTGGATCAATTCATTTGTTTTTTGAGCATTAGCTCTGAGGGTTTTAAGACCCTTTTTCTTCTCATCAATTTCGGTGGTGAAATATTCCACCCTAGTTGACACCATTCTATCTTTTCTCTCTATTCTTGCACATAAAAAAAACTCTCTGGAGAAGCAACAAAATTCTGTGGTTTTTGATTCTTGTTTGGCACAAGAATACTGATCTGAAAAGGCAACAAATCTCTTTTTTTAATTCCTGGTTCTGCAATAGGTCTACAATCTGGAGGCAACAGAGGTTTTTTTATTTCCTGAACTTGTTTTGGCACAGATTATTGAAGGGGACTTTTGTTCTAGAATCGTTAGCAAGTCAAGTGAATATGTTCTAGGCAACGTTCATCTCCAACAATCAATTTGAAGTCAACTGTAAGGAACAACGGGTGTTTGGGGTCAGAATCATAGTGGAGCTTATGGCCAATTGTTCCTGAAGTCACACGAATCTACTCCGTGATATTAGATAATTCTCTGAGGGAGACACATAGCTTGAGGACAAGGCAAAATTTCTTTAACAAATCTGCATGTTCCAGTAGCTGCCAAAACCATTCGAAAGGATCAGAAAACCTAACATCCTATAGGGCTGAGCCACCCTAAGCATCTTGGGAGGCACTGGACTGTGGTTTTCTGAAGGAGCAGAAGTGCCTAAGACGAGCAGGGATGGAACAAAGTGTGGAGCCCTCACGGAAGGTGGAGCCAGGGCTTGAGGCATTGAGTCAAGCTGACACACAGCCTGGAGTTAGGTGCAAACCTTGATCTAGTTTATGGGAGAAGTGTGAATATCCTATTATCGGAACAGACCTGAAAATTACAGTAACTAGGGCAGGACTGAAGCAACAGGTCTAAGGCAAGCTAGGGTATTTTGTTTTTGTTTGTTTGTTTTTTTTTTTTTTTGTATCAAGTCGGATCACTATTGTATTGATTTATTTCATTAGGAGTTGAGTGGATTACATTGGGCACATTCTCCTGTTGAATTTCAAACTTGAGAATTATATTGGACTGGTTAATCTAGCGGACACCGTTGGCTAATATGTAATGTTGTGCTATAATGTGGACTGTGGATGTTAAAGTTTATAATTGCTTTAGAGTGTATCTTGTGAATGGAAATGAAAGTTGTTGAGTAAAATAGAAATTGATTTGATTAGATACCCTAGAGAAGAAAAACTGTTGCTATAGGATAAAATCCTAGGGCAAAATTACCCTAGTACACTACAGTGGTATTAGAGCATAAATCCTGCCAGCCTGGATGGTAATTAAAAATGGAAACACCGAAAGCAAATTTTTGGCAAAGGTATGCAGAGTCTTGGAGAAAGCTGGAAGAGTAGCAAGCGGAGACTTTAAGGAAGATGGAAAAGCAGTGAGAAGAAAACATCAACAGGCTGCAAGAATGGAACAGAAGATTAGAAGAATATAACAAAATGCCATGACATCTAAGAAAGAAATAATGGAACGACTTCTGGAATGGCCAAAAAAACAAAGCAAGCGGCACTGATCATGAGCCCAGGCCTGAAAAATAAAGTGTAAGGAAATTTGAAGCAAAGACCAACACATGGACATGGTTGCATCCCCCTAAAGAGGAGGTTGGCAATCAACCAGACTTATTTGAAAGAAATGAAGATGTGATTGATGAACAACTGTGGAACAAAGATCAGGATTGTCGACCAGAAGATCCAAAAGAAAAAGTTGAGAATGAGGCATCTGTCCAGGATACCATGACAGATTCAATGGAACTCAGAGCGAAGCAGGATACAAGCTATAGTGAAGCAGAATGCCAACCTTTGGAATATTTTCCCTCCTACGCTAAAAATATTTCCAAGTGTCAATCTGAGAAAGACATTCTATCAAATTTCCCACAAGATAGAAATGATTTTGCAAAGAATAGATGTAATGGCAAAGGTCAAACCTTCCGAGACATTCATGTTTTACAAACCTTTCCATGTGAAAGTTCTGTCACTCATCTGAACAACTCCATACAAGGAACATAAATGAGTTGCATGAATGGTCCAAGCACTTCTAATTTTCTGTTGCAAGAAGAAAGGAAGTGCACACCACAAGAAGTGAGAGCAAAGGTTGCTTCCACCTCCTGTCACAAGCAAGTGGCCTCTAGCTATCGGAATGTATCGGGTAGGCAAAGCTCAACTGAGATAGAACAAACATTCACGAAACTAGGAGATGATGATGATATCTTGCAGAGCATTGATATTGATCAGATTGTTTCCATACACTATCAATTAAGCACAAACCCTAGTGTCACTTTTGCCGGTACTAGAAAACAATTATATTTTATGGAAACTTGTGTGCATGGTTCAAGCAATCTGATACAAGATGAAGAAAATTATATTTGCAGTCATGGTGTAGGTAACTCTCTGTGCAGAAGCAACAATACATTTATGGAAGATGAAAAAGGTGGAAGGTATGGAAACGAATCTGAATGAAGATGATATCATTGATAGTGGAGTTGATTGGTTGAGCTGCTTTCCAGAAACAACTACTACTTTAGAATGCCTTAGTTTTGAATGTTTGGATGACCCGATGAATATTGATGCAATTGAAAAATGGGTGGCATGTTGCTCGTCTCTAAAAGAACTGAGGCTGAATAGAACTATCTCTATAGTACAGTTGCATTTCCTTCGTGGAAGGGGAAAACTTGTCTCTTCGTAAATCAGTACAAGAAGACCCCACAGAGACAACTTTGCATGCAGAAATCCAAGAGATTAGGGACAAACAGGCGGAGATTATATCCCAACAAGCATCCCTCAGACAGGAGACAGAAACACACATCAGCACATGGGCACAGGTGGTTCGGGGGAAAGATAAACCCTCTCCTATCACAGCAGTAGAGGAAGTTGTACATGCCAAACTTGTGGAAGAACGCTCCCGTAGAGCGAGAGAGCTAAACCTCAAAGTGAGAGGTCTCCCTCTCCCTTTATCTTCAGCAGATCCGATGGAGGTGGCCACAGGATTCTTGAAAGACACCCTCGACATATCGGGAATCAGCCTAGACAGAGCCTGGCTAGGACAGGAATCCACCTTATTTATTCGATTCCATAATACCACAGATCGTCTACATACTCTTCGAGCTAAGCGGAAGCTTTTTAATCTTCCACACAAGATATTCTTAGATGAGGATCTTACTCGGGCACAGGTAGCTGAGCTCAAACAGGCTAGGGAACAAGTGATGGCAGCAAGACAAGCAGGAAAATGGGCAGTCATAAGGAACCTCTGCGCTATCATTCGAGACTCCTTCCCCCCAGGATGGACACCTCGTACAGGCAGTTCTAAATGACGGGCCCGCCTGGGGGGGAGTCGAACACCAGGGATGTCAATTCACTGCTGGAACGGGAATGGATCCTTTTGGTCTTCACCTGGGCTACTCTACAACGCCCTTGAGTCAGCAGATATCCTCCTAGTAACAGAGACTCATGAGAGCCCGGTTCGACCCCTCCCAGATATAACAGGGTACCATTGGTATTCAGCTTGTAGGCAGGAAAGGAGGAGCTCAGGGGGTGTCAGAGGGTCAGGGGGAGTAGCGTGCCTCGTTAAAAACGAGCTCAGAGATAGAGTCACAGTGGTAAATACAGATGAGTACGCCAGATACATGTGGATCCGAATCAGAACTGGATACCCACCCCTAAGGGATATCTTTATTGCAGTTTGTTACTTCCCCCCCACCGCATCTTCGTTTGCCATCCACGACAATGTAGAAAAAGACCCCTTCACCAGCATATACCCAGACATCACTAAATTCTCCACTGATGGAGAAATCATCATCATGGGGGATTTCAACGCCCGTACCAAGGAACATCAGGTCCCCCTCCATGACCGTTCAGAGGATGTGTTCTGCACTAGGGGTGTGGACCTGGCTTCAGCAGGTTTGCAGAGAATCTCAGAGGACGCCCTGGGTCCCATCACAGCCTACGGGAAACATCTGTTGCAGTTGGGAGAATCACATGAGCTGATAATTTTGAACGGCCTCTCACGCTTCCCGGAATCCCGCTCCTTCACGTGTAGACCTTATGGAGGTGGGGCTAGCGTGGTGGATTACGCTTTGACCGGCCGAGCACTGCTCCCTTTTATCCGGAATCTCTCTGTATCTCCCATCCCCCTAGCCGACCACGCACTGCTTTCACTCTCCCTTCAGACTGATCCCACCCGACCAACCCACCCCCCACCTCGATCCCCTGGTAGAACCATCTTCTGTTTTGAGAAAGGTGACCCCGACATTTTCTCCTCCTCACTCCGACAAATCCTCCCCAACTCAAATGACTTCTCCCGTCTCGAGACTGTTTCAGATAAATATCACTGTCTCTCCTCAGCAATCTGGGAGTCGGCGCTCCAATCCTTCCCCCACTCCCTTCGGACCTCCTTGACCTCCTGCAAGACAGGAACTTCCCCTATGAACAAGTGGTACGATACAGAGTGTAAACTCCTCCACCAGGATCTCCGCCATGCCTTCCGTCAGTCCCTTCCCTCTTATTCTGCCATCCAAAAGAACTATCGTCGCCTCCTCCGCCACAAAAAACGACAATTCATCTCCCAACAAAGAAGGGAGCTTTCCGCCCTTCTTACCCATTCCCCTAAGCAATTCTGGGGTAAGATCCTCCCCCGGCGTTCTCCCCCTCCCGCTGATCTCGACCCGATTTCCATGTTCTCTCACACCTCTCGTCTTTATGACATTCCCGGACAGTCCCAGATACAAGTCACATCTCCTCCCCTATCCTGCCACCTATTCACCGACAAAGATGTCAGAGAAGCCATTTGGGCGATGAATAGCAGCAAAGCGGCGGATGAAGAAGGATTCCAAGCCGAATTTTTCAAGCATGGCCTACGACCCCTAGTTGGGTACCTGGCTGATCTTTTCAACCATGTAGTCCGAGATGGGTTCCCCCCCATATGGTCCCATCATATTATATACCCCATCCATAAGTCAGGGAATACCTCGGACCCCAACAACTACAGGACAATTATGGTGGGTCACACATTCTCCAAACTCTATGCCACTATTCTTCACAGAAAACTTTCCAGAGATTTCGAAGAAAGAGATCTCAGAGCCAGAGGCCAAGCCGGTTTCAGACCAGATCACCAGACCATTGACCACATCTTTACACTCCGTGCTGTGATCGAGGAAGCATGCCACCGGTCCTCGAAGGTATATTGCTGCTTTGTAGACTTCCGGAAGGCCTTTGATTCAGTTCCGAGAGAGGATCTTCTTCAGCGACTCAAAGACATCAGTACCTCACACTCCCAGCTGACTATTGTTATGCGTCTTTACGAGTCTGTACTGGGCTGTCTTCGCACTGTAGGGGGGCTATCTGAATTCATCCGGAGCACGATTGGAGTCAAGCAGGGGTGCCCACTCTCCCCCACCCTTTTTGGGATTTATATTGATGAGCTCGAAGCCTTTCTACGAGAACACATACAGGAGTCTGACGGTTGATATCTTCATCATGTTTTGATCTATATCTTACTTTTTGCAGATGACATTGCACTTATATCTTCATCACCAGAAGGGCTCCAGAGACAGTTGGATGCATTAGCATTATTCTGCGATCTACGGAAATTGACAGTGAACCTGGGTAAAACAAAAGTAATAGTCTTCAATGGGACGAAGAAGTCTCAGGATCTCCAGTTCCTCTTCAAGGGAAAGGCAGTGGAGATTACCAATAACTACACATACTTGGGAGTACAGTTTTCGGGCCCCCGGTTCAGTATGCGGCCAGCTCTACAACCTCGGATCAATAAGGGGTATGGCTCTCTAGCCATATTGGAGAGACAATGTTTTCGCCATCACTTCCAGGACATCTCGTCAAAGTTGAGCCTTATGGACACCTTGATCCGACCCACAATCTTGTACGGATCGGAAATTTGGGGCCCTTCCTTGCTGGAATCAGACTGGGCGGCAGTTGAAAGAGTCCAAACCCTTCTCCTCCGACGCATTATTCGTTGCAAGAGTACTATCCCACATCAAATCATTCTGGCCGAGTTTGGTGCACAGCCCTTCCGCCTTGAGACAGCGTTCAGACTGGTCTCCCTTCTCCACCGAGTCCGGAGCTTCGCAGACACTTTGAAAGGACGTGACAGGTACCCTTATCTGGCCTACTGCTCTTCTGAGGACATCGACCGCACACAACCAGGGAAAACCAAATGTTGGTATACAGGGGTCTCAAAGTTCCTCAAGGCAGTAGGACTCCACATAGACCACCTCCCCCCCTTTCAGTACTCCTTGAACGCCCCCAGAGGACTCCCCCCCAAGCAGGAACTCAATAAGATCATCAAGGAAGACATCTACA
>APFE030578530.1:68716-79154 GCA_000404065.3 Pinus taeda
TATATATTCGCGTTTCCCCATTTCCTCAAATTTGGGGAGGTCGCGTTTCGTATCGCTTCCCGTTTCAGAAACTCGTTTCCGTTTCCCCGTTTCGTGCAACTTAGCTTAATAGGCTTCTGAATTAAGCAAAAGCCCCAAGACACATTTGTACACCATACATCACTAGTCCCAGTAGTGGGACATTGAAGCCACTCCTTGCTCCTCAAAGTACAGACTACAAACTCTCAAGGCTATGTGGGACGAGCCAATGTGAAAGTCACTCATACAATGGGAAGGGTTTATATAGCCAAGGGTGTAGCTTGACCCATGTGAAAACGTGCTGGCCTTAACAGGCATTACAAATGTTTAAAGAGTAGTCTTACAAACATCTACAAAACTTGCGTGAAAATGTGTTGGCCTTTACAGGCTTCTGAATTAAGAAAAAGTCCCAAGACATATCTGTACACCATACATCACTAGTCCCAATAGTGGGACATTGAAGCCACTCCTCGCTCTTTAAAGAATAGACTACAAACTCTCAAGGCTATGTGGGAGGAGCCAAGGTAAAAAGTCCTTTGCTCATACAACGGGAGGGGTATATATAGCCAAGGGTGAAACTTGACTCGTGACTCTTTGACTACCATCATGACTCTTTAACTTCCTATGAATTTTCAACTGACATGACTCTTCAACTTCTTGTGTGCGTTCATTGGACTTTCACTTTACATTACATTCAGTTACAACGAATATGGCCCATAGTGGTGATGTGGCCAAGACAACTCATGACACTGATGAGATGTAGTGGGTGACTATGGTGTCCATGTCCAGTTGCTGAGTGATGGATGTACTCTTGGTGTGCTTTGTCTTCTCCTTTGCATGGCTTAGTGTTGCAGGGTCTTCGATGGTCTTGGTCTTGTATGATGGTTCAATGCATGTGTTTCTTTCGATTGTTGCTTGATATGCTTTGTACGCTCGTCCAGCTACAAGCAAGTATTCTTGCATGTTCACTCCTTCATCTTGTTCATCATCTTGCCATGATCCATCAGTGTACCTGTTCCTACAATTCACTCATGATGAGACGACATCAAATCCAAAACCTCCTAGTCTAACATGATGCATTGTTTTCGTGTTTCAGGTGACAGGGAGGGAGGACAACTCACTGAGACAGTGCAGAGCGCAACTCAGGCTAGAATGAGGCACTCTGGTAGGACAACCTGCACTGTCAGGAAAAACTGTGCAGTCACCACTGGGAGGAAAAATTGCGTAGTGAAGGGCACCTGTGGTAGCTGCAAGGTGGGACCTCGAGGGGCATTTCTGCGCAATTCTTGGAGGGAAGGCAAGATAGTGCTGAAGGGGACCTGTTGGGCAGTTCTGTGCAGTTTTCAAGAGCAAGGCATGACAAGGTTGCAAGGGACCTGCTGAGCATGATTATGCAGTTTTGGAGAATAGTGCAAGATAGGCAGCAGAGGGCCTGCTAGACATGACTGCGTAGTTTTGGAGAACAGTGTAGGATAGGCAGTAGAGGGATCAACTGGGCATATTTGCGCAGTTTTGGAGGGCAGTGCAGACCCATGTCTCGGTGTAGTGCATGGTTTCGGAAGACTAGAGGGAGGCTTGATGGCTATGCTTGAGAAATGAGCAGTTCAGTTTGGACATGAAGGCAATTTCTGCGTAGTTCTGGGAGGCAAGCAGGCTGCTCACATCCGGGATTGCGCAGTGCAGCTTACCTGGAGGACAGCCTTAAGCACTGCGCAGTTTCGAGCAGCAGAGCAAGGTCACTGATTGCTGAGACTGCGCAGTGCAACTAAGTCGGGGTCTGGTGGGAGAGGTTTGTTCGGTCAGACAAATTTTCAGGAAAATGGCTAAGTGTTGAAAGCAAGTGAACTTGTGTAGACTTGACATTGTGATCATACACTTAGCATACTTCGACTATGAGACAACATAGACCAGCAGTAGAACAAGACAAAACATGCCCTCGGTGAGACTGTCTTGGAGTTGAAAGTGACAAGTGTGACACTTCAAATGGACCTTCGGACGACCGTGATGACACTTGCACGACAATTCTTATAACTTTGTGTGTGCGACAAATGCTTACATAGCGAAGACAACCCAAACACACAAAGACAAACCTTCAAAAACACTAGAACAAGATCACAAGCATGACAAAGCAATCAATATGTCAAAAGACGACCATTGGTGAAACAAGCAAAAGGGTGAAAAGACTTAACAAGAGCTCATGTGGTGAGCTCGAGTGTTTGCAACCATCGAACGAAAAACCAAGGAAGGCTTCGAAATTTGGATGCAAGCCAAAATTTTGGAAGGTGTCGCAGCCGCTACAACACTTAGCGATACACTGGTTGAATACCAACTTCTCTGTTTTGGGTCATTTTAGCGCAAGGCCTTGGCCTTTCGGGGAGTATTGATTCGTTGTGTAGATCACTTTGGCTTCCCCACTTACCCCATGGACATACATGGTTCACCTTGTATCAACTCAGTTGAACACAACATAAGATTCAACCAGATCATAGTTTTTTCGAATTGGGAAGGGTAGTTTAGCTCGCGAGCTTAAGATTTTCGGAGTATAGTTTTTCATCTCTAGTGTTGCTCCGCTGCCAGCAGGCCTGGACAGTACCCGACAGAGTCACATAGGAACAAAAGCATTGCTCCACTGCCAACGAGCCTGGACAGTACCCCGGTGGAGTTGCTTGCTTCACCTGTCTGCGCAGGAAGCCTTTCTCTTCCTTCACTTTTGTTATTTTGAAAGAGAACTTTGCATAGGCACTTATTTATTTTGTTGTGGAAGAGGGATCCCGACTTATTGAGAGTAGGAGAGGTTGTTCCTTCAGAGAAGCATGTAAATACCTCTGATTTAGGTTTGCTCATTTTGATTTTCCCCTTCGTCATTTCTACTAGTTGGATAAGTTTGAACACACCAAAATAGAAAACTGTGTATAGGCATGAGGTTTCCTAGACTGGACATAGGTTCATGGTTCAACCAAAAATTTCCTTACAAACGGATCGTATTTTCCTTCAAGACTTCATCGGCCAAAAGTTACAACCAAGCACAAAGAAGATGGACACAGGACTGGCCAAGCGCTGCAGTGTCACAAGACTCTTTGAACTTCAGCCACATACTTATTCAGATACCAAAACACAGTGCAGGCACAACACTTATTCGCGTAGCGAAAACAAAAGGAAAAGTCAACACGCAAGGGAAAAACAAGACGTGAGGAGAGGAGTTCACAACAAGCAAACAAAACTAAAAGACAAGGAAGCAAAATGACTAAAGCGAACACGATGTAAAACCAGAATAAGAAAACCATGTCAAACTACGAGTGCAAGATGAGTGCAAGGAAGGGAAAACTAAGATGCAACTAATCCTACTCTTATCCTAACAATGAAACGGTCGGGGTTACGTGAAATCAAATTTGCAGTGAAGCCATTGTAGTCTCTCCTGAGTTACATCCTCAAAGATACAAATGATTAAAGTAGATAAAATGTAGTGTGCAACAAAAAATACGAAAACTTGAACAAGCTACACACAGAAACGAAAGTCTTGCCTATGGGCAAAAAGATGTGTCACAACCACCCAATACACGTGCTTACTTTTTTGATGGATACCCCTTCTAAACAAACTTCCAAAACTTCTTGCGGGTGCGTCCTCATCTGCACCGAGCTTCTCAGCAAGCGGGAGGAAGGATGGAAGCTTGTTGCCTGCAACATGGCTTGCCAAGTAAGATTGTTCCAGCGATTCAACGATTGGATCATAAAATTCATGATGAATGTTTGGAAAGCCTCGTGATTTTTGAGAGGATGAATTCTCGATTTGACAAGTGGGATCATGATGGGGATCTTGTAAAGAAAAATAAATCTGATCATTCTTGGTGGTCACACCAAGACAGTGAGGACCTGCCATCAGCGTAGGTTGAAGTGCCTCACCTGCTTGACATAAATCTGAGGAGAAAGATGCTAAACAATGAAGATCAGAGTGCGCGAAGCAACTGTCATCGGACGTGCTGATGGGAAAATGATAAGCCGAATGACAGAAACCCAAGACAGAGTAATGATTAGATGAATTAATTGAGACATCAGATTCCCAGTTTCCAATGAACAAAGAAAAATCCTTGTGAACAATCTTGCGAATGCTCCAAATAATGGAATCAAGTTCGCTGTGAGCTAGATATGACAAACAAATTTGCAGTGCAAGGTTCGGAAGCAGGTCGAGGAGCTGATCATGAAGAGGGAAATTCGATAAGTATGATTGCGGGCAAAGAGAGTCTTTGAGATGATCAACTTCACATTCCCATGATTTCATGATAGATGAACATTCCCAACCCGAGTTTGACGTGAGAGATTTGCATGAAGACATATGCGCTATGATAGATTCGTGAATTTGGTCACAAGTGAAATTTTGAAAATTTGAGAGATCACATCCGGAATACCAAACATTTTTTACACGTGAATTCACATTGAGTGCAGCCATGCAAATAGACAGATTGTGCGTGAGAAACTAGATCTGATTGGGATTAGGGGGCTTACTAGAGTCGCGATGTCCTGACATAACCATCAACGGATTTTGAAGTGCCTCGATTCCCTGGCATGTCCTGGGACTTTCCAGAATTACATAATCATATTTTGAAGCTTGAACCAGATCATGCATGGCTCGAGGATGGATGTTGTTGCTGATTTCAAAACTGCTCTTAGGATGGCAGCGATCTTTGTCACAGGTTGCACCAGATTTTCAACTTCAACAAGCTGACTTGAAGGGTTGTCTTCATGCAAGAGAAGAGATGACGGGGAATGGAAGTATGCTCTGTGATTAGACTATTTTCAACTTCATCATGGACAACCTCACTGCCTTGTGTCAATTTGAGGAGATAACTCATCGGATGAAGAAACAAGAGAACGTGGAGTATCTCCGACACATGTGGATGCGTTGTGAATGGTAAGACACATGAGCAAGTGAGGTGAAGAGGAAGTTTCGATATGGACGTCTTCTTTGATCGGAACACATTCTAGATCTGAGTTAGAGTCTTCATGAGAAAACAAAAGATCACATGATGTGCTTGGGCGTTCGTCACGACACATGGAAGCATGGGAGTGATGACTACCCAAGATTGCGGGTTGATTGAAAGAATTAATTGTATAGGATGTTCTACCGAGAATAGTAGATTGATAATCGTTCAAGAATAAAAGCTCATTGTTTTGAAACAGAGAGGGAAGATTGAAAGTGTCCTTACCTTTCTGCTCCTCTGCCTATGTAATATGACTGCCTTGCACCTGATCGCAATTTGAGCCAGTCGCTGGAGAATCAAGAGAATGCGAACAACTGGCTAGTGAAGTGGATTGATTAGGTGACTCATGGTACAAGGAGTCATGGCTTATAGATGATGGAGGATGACACATGCAGATTAGATTCGAGACTTGAGTTATGAACGGTGACATCCTCTTGCGGAATGGAGGAGTGAGTCTTTGTTATAGGCTTCCTGAGCCATTTTGGAACTTCCTCCATAGAAGCGGGAGACAGATGAGAAGATGG
This sequence comes from Pinus taeda, assembly GCA_000404065.3. Lineage (NCBI taxonomy): Eukaryota > Viridiplantae > Streptophyta > Pinopsida > Pinales > Pinaceae > Pinus > Pinus taeda. The sequence continues at coordinate 74,235 of APFE030578530.1, forward strand.
GCTGGGGACATACTGCGCAAATTTCTAGGCTTTGCAATCATTGCAAGGGGGAACCCACATTGGGACCGAAAAAGGTGGAGGATAAGGAGGAAACTGGGTGTTGGGCTCCTCCTTTGCAATCTGAGGTGACTCATGGTTCCCAAGAGTTGGGGAGAAGGGAAATCAGGAGCTCACCGTATTGGGAAACATGAACCAAGCATTTAAACTCTTGCCCCAAGAAATTTGATTTCAATTTTTTTCAGGAATTTCACAATAGAGGTGAAGGAAACGTTCATCAAAGTCCTCAACTGATTCATCAGGCTTCATTATTAAACGACGAATTCTTTACAGACATCTTGGTGTTTGTACTTATCGAAAGCTTTACACAACATCCTAGAAAGTTGAGCGATCGAATGAATAGAAGCAATGGGTAATGTATGACACCATTTCTTAACACGGCCTTCGAATGTGAGGGTTAGTAATCTAGCCATGACATCTCCAAACTCTACATTGTTACACAAACAGAGACGGATAACTTGAAAGAGATGTTCACGAAAAGTTAATTCACCATCACCATCGAACTTACGTCATGAATGTGTTCCGCAGGGATGGTACAATTAAGCTCTTTGGAAAAACATCTGGGGATTATGATTTCAGGAAGAGCCATTTTAAATAAGAGATTCAACCAGACTCTATGGGCACAGCTTATCGTCTGGCCCTCCTTCTAGTGCCATTCTGTTGACTGTGCTGGAAATCCGTCAACCAAGGGGATCTCCCCGATGTGAAGCCCCAATTAGACCTCACACTGTTTGGTGTAGGAGTCCCATCTGATATGAAGGCCCGATTGCCATGTACTTAGAGATTTGCCTTGGCTCTAGCTGTCAGCACATGAGAGTGTTACGCTGGTATCTTCAAACAACAAGGTACGCGTGCTTGGTGAGTGCATAATGTAATCGTGTCAAGGTTTTCTTACTATGAAGGGGGATAATAAAGTGAGCCTCTAAATGAGAGCTAGTAGTTCCACCAAGGAAGCGACACACGTGAACCAAAAAGGTCTGTCCAACACCTAGTGGAATAGTCCATAGCAGATACGGTAGTCATTAAAACCAAGGTGAAGGGGACAACATGTACACCACCCAGCGGACTAGTCCAGATGGATGTAACGGTCGTTATAACCATAAATTAAAGACGGTTAGTCCACAAGGATGTGACAACGGTGATAGCCAATACACAAAGGTGGTTTGTCTAGTATCCCGTGAAGTAGTCCACAGGGATGAGACATCGATGATAAGCAATACAACACATCTTCAACAATGTAAGTATTAAAATAACCAAAGTAGTTCAACTATCTTAGTACAATTTAAGAAAACATGCATTACAAATGTTTAAAGAGTAGTCTTACAAACATCTACAAAACATACGTGAAAACATGCTAGCCTTAACAGGCTTCTGAATTAAGCAAAAGCCCCAAGACATATTTGTACACCATACATCACTAGTCCCAATAGTGGGACATTGAAGCCAATGTGAAAAGTCAGTTACTCATACAATGGGAGGGCTTTATATAGCCAAGGGTGTAGCTTGACCCTTGCGACTTTTGCGCTACCCTCGTGACTGTTCAACTTCCTATGTCTTTTCAATTGACACAACTCTTCAACTTCTTGTGTGCGTCCGTTGGACTTTCACTTTACATTACATTAAGTTACAACAGATTTGGCCCATAGTGGTGATGTGGCCAAGACAACTCATGACACGACTCAACACTACACTGCTGACATGTACTGGCTGACTGTGGTGTCCATGTCAAGCTGTTGCTTTGCTAAGTGATGGATGTACTCTTGGTGTGCTTTGTCTTCTCCTCTGCATGGATTATTGTTGTAGGGTCTTCGAAAGTCTTGGTCTTGTATGATGGTTCAATGCATGTGTTGCTTTCGCTTGTTGCTTGATATGCTTGGTATGCTCGTCTAGCTACAAGCAAGTCTTCTAGCATGTGCACTCCTTCTTCATCCTGTTCGTCATCTCACCATGATCCATCAGTGTACTTGTTCCTGCAATTCACTCATGACAGGACGACATCAAATCCAAAACCTCCTAGTCTAGCATGATGCATTGTTCCCATGTTTCGGGTCACAGGGAGGCAGGACAACTCATTGAGACAGCGCAGAGCACAACTCAGGTTGGAATGAGGAACTCTGGGAGTACAACCTGCACTGTCAGGAAAAACTACACAATGACCACTAGGAGGGAGGATTACGTAGTCAAGGACACCCATTACAGCTGCAAGGTGGGACCCTGAGGGGCATTTCTGCGCAATTCTTGGATGGAAGGAAAGACAGGGCTGTAGGGGACCTGGTGGGCAGTTCTACGCAGTTTTCAAGAGCAAGGCATGACAGGGCTGCAAGGGACTTACTGAGTATGATTGCGTAGTTTTGGAGAATAGTGCAGGACAAGCAGCAGAGGGCCTGCTAGACATGATTGTGCAGTTTTGGAGAATAGTGCAGGACAGGCAGCAGAGGGATCAACTGGGCATATCTGCGCAGTTTTGGAGCGCAGTGTAAACCCAGGTTTCGGTGTAGTGTAGGCTTCCGGTAGACCAGAGGGAGGCTTGATGACTGTGCTTGAGAAATGCACAATTTTGTTTCAACATGAAGGCAATTTTTGCGTAGTTCTGGGATGCAAATAGGCTGCTCACCTCCGGGATTGCGCAGTGCAACTGACTTGGAGGACAACCTCAAGCACTCCGCAATTCCGGGCAGCAGAGCAAGTTGACTGAGGGTTGAGACTGCGTAGTGCAGCTCAGTCGGGGTCCGGTGGGAGAGGGTTGTTCGGTCGGACAAATTTTCAAGAAAATGGCTGAGTGTTGAAAGCAAGTGAACTTGTGCAGACTTGACATTGTGATCATACACTTAGCATACTTCGACGACGAGACAACATTGACTACCACTACAATAAGACAAAACATGTCGTCGGTGAGACTGTCTTGGAGCTGAAAGCGACAAGCGCGACACTTGAGATAGACCTTCGGATGACTGTGACGACACTTGCGTGAAAATGCTTACAACTTTGTGTGTGAGTACAACGAATGTTTACATAGAGAAGACAACACAAACACACAAAGACAAACTTTCAAAAACACCAGAACAAGATCACAAGCATGACAAAGTAATAAATATGCCAAAAGATGACTGCTGGTCAAACAAGAAAAAGGGTTAAAAGACTTCACAAGAGCTCATGGGATGAGCTTGAGTGTTTGCAACCATCAAAGGAAAAACCAAGGAAGGCTCTGGAATTTGGATGCAAGCCAAAATTTTGGAGGGTGTTACAGCCGCTACAACAGATGGACTTCTAGGGTTGGAGGCAGAGAGTTTCCCAGGTGCAGGTTTACATTATCAGTAGGCCTAGGGGCGTTTGGAGATGTTTTATGGGTTCTGGAGGAGTTTACTTGCCATCCTCCATCATCAGGATTGATTCCGCACAGCTTGCTCCTCTGTCCATTGCATTCTGAATTGCCAGAAAATGGGGTTATTATTATGCATAACTCATTTAGTTATGATTAAGGTGGCTTTCCGAGAGGAATACTTGAGGGAACACCTTAGTGTAATAGCTCGTTGGAACCGGAACGAGAAGATCCACAGGGTGGAATGGCTAGCGGGGATTCCCAGTGGCCTGAGAAGGCGTGATAGATGATTTACCCATTTCCCACATTAAAATGAATATTTTAATTGAAACAAAAGAGGGAAATGAGCTCAATGATTAAAATAATAATAAAATAGGAAGTTCTAGAGGGGTCCATTAGATTTATAAAAAGGAGGAGGAGGCCATTGGAAGGACATCCTGGATTTGATATTTCTTCTTGTATGAGAGGTTGAGAAAACCTGGTTCTCTACTTCATTGGTAGCCCCAGGACAAAAACCCTTGGGTGATTCAGTGAGATTGGGTGAGCACCCATTTCCCCCTGGTGAATTCATCCAGAATTCATAGAAGAGATTAGCAGTGACATTTCAGTTCAGTTTTGGAGGGCCAACACAACATTGGAGCAGATTCTTGAGGCCAATTTTCCTTCTCAGCTGTTTTGTTGTATCAACATGTAAACCCCAGTTTCTTGTCATAATAAACGTTGAGATTATTAATGCTCATTGTATGATTGAATTGCATGCATTCTATTTGTTATATTTTACATGGCAATCTTCTGTTAAGTGAATGGTAAAATTTATGGAGTAATTCTGGATGGGTCAAATCTTTGAAAAGTTAGATTTTGGAAAAAGGATTCCATTTGGGGTATCAAACTCAATGAACAACAAAACTCCCTCTTCCTTCGCTACTGAGCTCTTTGGCTAATCATCTGCGCTCTGATACCATGTGAAAATTTGGAAACCTGAATCCTATTGCAGCAACTGGAAATAATTCTCCTAATTGTTAAATTAATTTTTAACAATTTATTTATTGTTTGCTAAAAAAAATATTGAATCAATCACATTGCAACCTACACAAATAAACTGCGGAAGAAATACTAGCACACACACATAAAATGACAATTATTTTTGGACCAATGTCCCCAGAACCTAACTTGGGAAAACCGGTGCAACAACTGAGGGTTTTATTATTATGCAGCTGTGAAATAATCTTAGTACAACTCGATGCCAAAACTGGTAATCCTACACAGAAAATTGGCAAGAAAAATCTAGTGAGAAATTTCCTCACTCCACAGGCAAATTCGGGTTCTGACCTCATCTCAAGTTGAGCCGTCCAAACTGGCTTTGCGTAGCTATTGCATCACCCTAGTGCAGTGACTTCAGCACTCAACTCAAACGAACTTCTCAAGCCGTCTGGTCTGCTGCTGTCTGGGAAAATTTTTCTCCTTGTCTCTAGAACCTCTGCCCAGCGTCTGGCACTGAAACTTGTCTTTCCCCAGCTGTTTCGAAATTGCCTCTAGAGGCTACT